>AYEL01077065.1:0-20271 GCA_000484575.1 Olivierus martensii
AAAATGATTTATCCCCTGTTTGTTTGTTGTTTATAATTGAAATTTTTAATTTGATTGATAATTTTTAATTTAACAAAAGAATGAGAAACAATTCTCCCCTTATTTATCCAGAATCTTTTTAAGTACCGTAAACTGGGGTGACTTAGGCCCATTAGGGTGGCTTTGGCCCAATTTTGGAAACGTGTTTGTTTTAAATTTATCACCAATTTTTAAAGATGTAACAAAAACAATAAAGATGTCATAAAAAACATTTGTTTATTTATATCTTTAAAAATTGGTGATAAATTTAAAACAGAAACACGTTTCCAAAATTGGGCCAAAGCCACCCTAATGGGCCTAAGTCACCCCAGTTTACGGTATATAAATTTATTGGGATGTTATTTGTTCTTGAATCTTTCTTTGTAACAGTTAATACATTTTTAAGAACTGAATTTATAAGAATTTAGTTAATTATTCCTAGATGTTCTTATTTTAAAATAAGGAGACTGAGTAGAATATATATTTATCCGTTTTTTGTAGAAAAGAAGAAAACGTGAGCGGGAAAAATAATCAATTTTATTACTTAAATTTAGCTTTAGCTGCATATGCAGAAGCAACCATTTTTTGTGTTATTCTTAGAACTAGATAGAATGGGAATAACATATGATATTCTAAAATTTCCTACACTGAACTCCAAGAAATCCAGATTATATAAAGAAACCAATTGAAATCCAGATTATATGAATTACAAAAGTGCTACTACGTTAATTCATTTTCCGGAATCAAATATTAAAGGATAACCTTGGACTCAGATATAAATCTTAGCTGATAGACTACAAGAAAACAAACATTTTTTAAACGTTTTAATAAAATTCGTGTTTTTTATTAGATATTAGAGAATATGAAAATCAATAGCCACCACAGCCGCTCGGCGCTATTCCAAACGCAGAGCGGCGCTCTGCGTAAATGCGGATTCCCTCTTGAACTGGGCCGCCGTGGGCTGATGAGTCGCAAATGCCGATATGCCAGTATTCGTTTCCATTCAATGATTCAATTAAGCGTTTGCGGTAAACAACTGACGACATTCGGGCTGATGATTCGCAAATGCCGATATGCCAGTATTCGTTCCCATTCAATGATTCAATTAAGCGTTTGCGGTAAACAACTGACGACATTGCACTTGAGAGGCAGGCACTATAAACGTTGTTCAGATAAATTTGGCAACACTGGAGCTGCCGCCTGCTTGTCACAGCTCATCATAGTGGTTATTCGAGTCATTTATAGGTATTCTGCTGACATTGAACAATAACAAATTCAGTTGAAAATACATTCCTAAGCACACTTACATTTCATATTTATTATAAAAAACTAAAATAAATTAAAAATTTTTTATTAACAATTACAATCCGGACTATAGTGAAACCCGGATTATGCGAGGTATTGCTGTATATTGTTTTGTAGTATTAAATTGTAAATGAAGTATTTTTAAAATTAGATTGTTATGAAAATGAGGGGAGTACCAATTTTTTTATGAAAAAAGGGGGCGCTAGAAAGTTTGGAAACCACTGTCTTTTGTTATGAAAATGAAGGGAGTACCAATTTTTTTATGAAAAAAGGGGGCGCTAGAAAGTTTGGAAACCACTGTCTTAAGAGAACACAAAGCGGCCATCAAAAACAATAAATTCTTCTCCGGAAGCACACATTGTAACCAAAACTGCAACTAAAACGAGAACGGTACTTTTTTTTTCTTAGGGGGAAAATAATTTACGTCTGAAAATTTTCTGTTCTAAATAAAAATAAATCATCAATTCGGGACATGTAATGAATTTTAACAATAAGTATTTTTTTTTTTCAAATAACGTCGATTGATATACTAATTCGAACCCCCACTAAAAGAACACAAAGCGGCCATCAAAAACAATAAATTCTCCGGAAGCACACATTGTAACCAAAACTGCAACTAAAACGAGAACGGTACTATTTTTTTCTTAGGGGAAAAAATAATTATGTCTGAAAACTTTGTGTTCTAAATAAAAATAAATCATCAATTCGGGGCATGTAATGAATTTTAACAATAAGTATTTTTTTTTTTTCAAATAACGTCGATTGATATACTAATTCGCACCCCACTTCTTCTGATTAAACCCCCACTTCTGATTTAAGGAACTCATTCACACAGTTTCTGAGGAGGCCGTTATCTGACACTTCATTAATAAAGACCATTTCACTTTTATTCATTCACAATTCACTTTTTATTGGCAAGCCAAAATATTCAGATTTTATTTTTTTATCGTTATTAAAATTCTATATTCATTCCAGTCTAAGATTCCAGCAGTTCTCTTCATTCACCCTCATCACATTTCACTTTTATTCATTCACATTTCACTTTTTATTGGCAAGCCAAAATATTCAGTTTTTATTTTTTTATCGTTATTAAAATTCTATATTCATTCCAGTCTAAGATTCCAGCAGTTAACTTGAAATTAATTGCTGAAAGATTTGTTCCTAGTTGCCGGAAAACCAGATTTCAATACATATATAATTTTGACGAACGACAGCAAAACTGAAGAATTTGGCCAGTCGATAACTGATTGTAAGTGGGAAGAAATAGCCTTTATTTAATAAACTGTCAGATAACGACCGCTTTGAAAACTGTGTGAATGAATATCTTTAACATACACGAATTCTAAATCAAAACCGAACCGCTGTATCTACGCCCAAGAACACAACCCAAACACATACATAACTTATCATTTGTTTCTCCATAATAATAACCGCAAGTAAAAATTTTACCTATTTTTTCAGCTTATGATTCTTCTAATAACATGTGGATAATAATTGTAATTATTTACAGAAAATGTAATAGTTATTCTACTGTAATTTTTTAAGAAACTTGCAACTTATTCTACCGTAATTTTTCCAAAAACATGCAAAAGTTTTTGGAAAAATTATTATTATATTATATAATAATATACATTAAAATAATAATATTATAACTTTAAAAACTTATTTATTACATTCTGATCTATTGTACAAGGCACTACTACTAAAGAGGAATCCTCCGAAATGATCCTTAACTATGACTTTTTAATTTATTTAGATAAAATACTATTTTTGGCTATGAGTACTAATCCATTATTGTCTTAATCGTTTTTTCCCCGCTTAACACGGGATTAAAAACAAAGCTATAATATACGTATTTCAATATATCACTATAGTATTGCTTTCTAATACATTTACTAAATGCCATTTGTTTGAACTGTCAATAAATTAAAATTGAGCTTGAAAAGAAACTAATAAAAACAACTGAGTAACCTTGACATTCATTATTTCCAGACTAAACAACTAACAATGAAAAATTAAGTAACGCTTATTAAGAAAATTTCGCAACCATTAGCCTTGAAATATATTTTTTCAGATTAAAAATAGAATTGACTCCATTATTGGTTTTTTTCGACGAAATTCAGATATAAGGAAAATGTTGACGACGTTATTCTTTTTAAACAATCTGAAAAATATCTTCATTCAACATAAATAATTAGCAGATCATAAATAAAATTCATAGAATATTCATTAATAAGAACGTTGTTTATTGCAAAAACCACTGTATAGTTTTGGATTCAATAATTTGAATGACGAAACTTCAAATCTGCTTTTAAATTATCAATACTACTACATACAAATTTTTTAAGAACATTATTTTTAAAAACACGCCAATGACTTGTTAACTTTAATGTACTACAGTGCGCCCCGGATATATAACACTGTCGTTTATATCGCGGATTCGGATATATCGCGGGTCTTTCCTGTTCCCCATTCTTTTGAAAGAGATTCTGAGAAAAATATAATACGTTGCATAATCGACGTCCATACGCCTTGCTAACTTCTTGTTGCCATATTTAAATAATAATAGAACTAAAATTTACAAAACTTCCGGAACTGTTATTATTATTTATAATAAAATGATAGAAATTTGAATTCATGTTAATAATTCTGATGGTAATTTATATAAATTTCAAAATATCTTTGGAAAAAAAATTAAAAATTTTCAGATGGCAATTTCAAATTATTTTCGATTGGCAACACGAAAGGTTATTTGTAGTGGGCGTTTGTATTTGACACTAAAATTCTTTTGGTGGCTGTTTCGTAACTTTAGCGAGTTTTAAAAATATAGTTATTGTTTTAATAACATTTAATTTATTTAATGGACAATGGCAAACAATAAAAGAAAATCATATACCATTAAGGAGAAATTAAACATAATAGATTGAGTGAAAAGTGGTGTCTCAAAAGCACAATGTTATTTGTGGAAATTGGATATTCCGGAAGGAACAATACGAGGATGGATTGCAGAAGGAAGATTACGAACCTTCTTGGATAAATTGGACAGCTTTTTCTTATTCTCTAATTTAATAAGAGAAGCAGTCGGTTATAGCGCAGTTGTCTTATAACGGGGTCGAATCACCACCCCGCACACCCGCGTTATAACCGGGGGACCACTATATAGTATGCATGCGAATTATTTTTCTCAATATTTAAAAAAATTAAATCCACCAAAGAATCAATAAATTTAAATTTTTTCATACGAAATGACACATTTTTTTAAATATTAAGATACTGTATTTAATTTTCTGTAATCGACTTATATTACTTATTACAAAACATTTACTATATTAAGTCAATTTGGATTTGACTTACATTCTAAAAATTTTTGAAATTTCAGTCGATTAGTGCCACGAGTTTCTAATATTTCGACGTCAGTGCCGTGTAATTAAGCATTTCATAATCACTTTTAATGTTATATTACGCCACATGACATTTGGCAACAAAATCATTTCTCTTTTGAAATGAATACAGAGAAAAACAACAATACGAAGACGTAAGGTATCATAAGGTCATGTAGGAGCTGTCATTTTCTATCATCAGATATTATTGCCGCGTGTATTACAGTATTGTACAATAGTCTATTATAAAATGAATATGCAGTCAGCATTAATGACGACACACCATTATGTTTTAAGGATTCAAATTTAAAAAGACAATATTGTTAGTAATTGGTTTAAAATATGAATATAAGATGAGTAGGATTATTTCCATATTAGGTATCGACTGCAATATAATTAGATTAGAAATAATTTAATAAAACCAAAAATGTAATTAGAGAAAGTAACAAACAAAAAGCCAGATCATATGGAGTTCTTTTTGATGAACTTACTATTCGACTTATGGCCGATTCCACCATTGCGATGTTACTTTAAACAACGGTGTCACTGAGTGGTGTTAGGGAAATTCTGTTCCACCAATCGGTATTAAGCCTGACAGTGATTTCAAAACGTAACAGTGATCTCGACCACTATTAAGACTAGTATTGAGCATCGATAGGAAAACATCGGTCCCAAAACATCGATGTTTTCTAACATCGATATTTTTTGTGCGCATTGTCAGTAACAACTACATTGACATATTCTTCATCTATTTCCCAGTAATTTATCAACTGGTTTAGTTTATTAGCTAGATACTCACTAGTATACCGTTCTTCCAATATAAAAATATCTAATGCTACATTGCATAGTTTATTTTCCTCATCTATGAAGTGGATAGTTAAGCTAATGTAACTTCTCTTCTGGATGTCTGTCCATATATCAGTTATCAATAATCTGTTAAGCTGCTTTTTGAATATAGATACCAGATTACAATATTTATTGTAAATTAGTGTTTTAATCGTTAATCGAGAAGGAATTTTGTACAAAGATGCTATGGTCTTTACGAAATGTTGAAAACCTTCATGGTCTAAATATTCAATGGCTTATTGTCTTTACACACCATAAATATGAGCTTGATTTACCTTATTTTCTGCTGATTCATCTGATTTGAACTCCTTAATGCTCCTAAACGGCTCAGAAAATTTTGTTTGTTTTCCTGGGAGAGATTGTGACGATGATGCTTCATCAGTGTCTTGATAACAATTTTCTTCCTTCTGCAATTCTTTCTGAGAATTAAAAAGGAAGAAAAATAAACTCCAAGAAGTTGTAGATGTATACTTTGAAGATGATACCTTAAATCCGTGGTATTACCACTAGTTTTCAGTTCTTTTGAATAATATATGCAAGTTGCAGAATTACTTTTATTTTTACAAAATGTGGTCACAGAAAGGTTTTCGGAAGCATACTTACTGAACTACAAAGGTATAAATACTTTCAAATAAAAAAAAAGTCGAAAATGTTTCGAATATTAATTAAATGACGATAATAGTGTCTCACGTGATAAATATGAGCACTAAATCAATATTACCAGATGGATTGTTCGATTTTCCTAATGCAAAACTAAAAAATTAAATAAAATCATCACCAATTATAAAAAATTCCATTTTATAAAAATATTATGGTAATAATACTTAATCCAAACGTCAATTCTAATACATAAACAGAAAAAACATCGAATATCGATACCAAAACATCGATGTTCGATGTTCAACACTAGTTAAGACCGATATCAGAGTATTCAAACACAGCAAAACGTACTTTAGACCGATATATTTGTTGAGTTTTGCTAAAATAATAAAAAAATTAAAAAACCAAACAAATTTGAATATCTGAATTTAATAATAATGAATTTTATTTGCTTTTCAAATTATAATTACACATGTGAAATGATTAATCGTTTTGAAATAAGCTGTTAATACTATACGTATGAATAATCTTTCTATTGGGTTCTTAAAACAGTATAGATCGGTAGATGATATGAATTAATTTGTCAAAGGAACTGTGTATTATCCAAGATATACGGTTATATTTGAGATAAATCTTTACTAATGAATCCTATATTTTCAGTTTTCAACATATATTCGGGAGGATATTTATAATAAATATAGCAATCTCACCTTTAGTAACAAACCATATATCTCGGAAAATCCACCATTTAAAATTATTCTGAATTATCAGGCTATTGACGTCGTTTACTTTTAACAGTAGCCATCTTGGTTCGTGCATGTGATGTGAAGCGTCATTTCTCACGTGCTTTAATTTGGCCAATAGGCATTTTACTAGGAACATGAATAACAATCATAGTGTCAGCTATACGCTGTCAGTAAACATCGCTAACGAAAGTTGTGATGGAGCGATCTGTTGTTAGTGATCGTAGTTACATTGACAATGTCGTTTACTGACAGTAGTGTTATACGATGTTGGTGGAACCGACCCTTAGCATTAACAAATGGGACACAGTATAATATATGAAGTTCTAAAAGTAATTGTTTCAATAATATACAGGTATGAGGAGAAAGAATATCTTTAACGAATAAATTAATACTAATTGATTCTGATTGATGTTTTACATTTATTCATTGATATACAGTATTTCATTATTTACTAAAATTTTATTTAGTGAGAGATTAATTTGTAATCATCAAGAAAATATGAAATAAAAATACTATATTTTTTCATTTTAATGAAGTCTAAATTTAAATTTATAACAATTTTATAAATTTATGCATAGCATAAAAATATTTCAGAAACCTGTTAGTCATAAACTAAATTATGGCGATAAACTATTACTAAATGCAAATTTTTGACAATTTTGAAGGAATTTGTCTAAAATTGACATTTTATATAATTTTGAATTTATCATTAAAACGTGCAAGCTAAAGAAATATTATATAGCGATGTTCTTTAACGCCATTTTCTTTTTTTACAATTGCATATTGGGTATATACCAATAGATGGAGAATATGTTAATATTGTAAAAATGGCAATTTTTCCATTTTCTGAAGTGCAATTTTTTCTTTATTTGCTTATCACAATTTTCTGTTGCTCAACAGATATTATTTACCAATTTAAACAATTTATAAGAAATCAAATTAAAAAAAAAAAAAAACTTGGACTGAAGCTAGTACTTACTTGCCAAAAACTCGAGCTTCGGTCATTTATTTGTTTAAGAGAAAACTTGAATAGAACTCTGCTCTGGCATTATGAACTTCATACTTAAAAACATATCATTTTCGAATTTCAAATATTAGATAGCAAAGTGTTCTAGCAATAAATTTTATCTCATCCGTTAACAATATCTCACCCATTTCAGTGTCAAATAATAATCTATGGTCGAGAATAAACAATTTATGTCATATGAAAGCAGCCAATACAAAATCGAATATTAAAAATGAAGTGACCGATAGGCATCGTTCAAGATGAAATTTACAAAAACAGAAACTACAAGTTTTTCTCTACATGAACTTGTAGCTTTTAAAATTACATTAACCCAATATTTTTGCAACAGGCATTACGATCTAGGAATCCACATTCAAACAGGCCAGATGGAATTCCATACGTTTTTTATACAAAAACTTTCTATCCAATATGTCATCATATGCTTTATTCCAAAAACGTTAGAAAAGGGTTTTATACCTTCTCAATGAAAACATGTCAACATTCTTCAAACAACATTCACTTCTAAAAAAGAATGCCAATCCTAACAATTCAAAATCATACCGTCCGATATCTATCACTGATTGTCTGCATCGAATTTATGAGAAAATTATCTTAAAATATTTACAATTTATGACTTAACATCAAATTTCGCCTCAACAACATTACGCAGTGAAAAAAAGATCGACAGTTACAAATTTAATAGACTTTCAAGACAAAATATACACTAATTTCGAACTTCATATGCAGCATACCTTGATCTCTATGCAGCGTTTGATACAATAAGTATCAAGTTGTTAAATCTCAGATTACAGTATCGATTATGGCTTTTTTTGCAGGAACAGAATATACAGAATAAGTATTAATAATATGACAAAATGTGAATTTGTCATATTATTAATACAGAGATCATCACTTAGTCCGTTATTGTTCGTGCTGTATATGAATGAAATTTGTCACATTACCGAATCCGAGATGTTGTGCTACGCCGATGACATCAAACTTTTTACCTCGAACTTCCCTCAATTAATAAATGATTTGAATACATTATATACAGTGATACCTCGGTTCACGAACACAATCCGTTCTTTGATCCTGTTCGTGATCCGGATAGAACATTCCAATGCTTCCTTAATATTTTATACCCAATAGGAGCTAAACAAGAATTTAAGCCAAGACATATGAAGAAATCACAAAAGAATACAATTTCTATATGAAATATTATAGCTAACAATATAAATAAAAAATTAAATTTAGTGTTTTTTGTACACTTTCATATAAAAGAAACTGCATCCAAATTGGCCATTACAGCCTTGTTACATGTTGTAGAATGTTTTTACATATTTCTTTTAATTTTGACGCTAACTGTATATGCATATTGTAAATCCCTAAGTCACACGAAGACAAAATTTTAAACAACATTCTTAAAGCACTATATTCCGTGTAAAATAAACTTCATCCAATTGATACAATCGATTCTCATTATTCGCAGTAGTTACGTTCTGTAAATTCTTCGCGAAAAACTGAACCATTGTGCCTATGGGAAATAGAGTTAGGTTCTTGCGAACCTTTCTTCCCAACATTTTCATCCTTGCTTTGTTTTTTTTCTGTTTAAAGACATTTAATGTGTATTACAGTACTTACAAATAATTATAGTGTACACAATGTACAGTACTATAATTACAGTAATATTTATTTAATTTTTAAAGCATTATGTAGTAAATAAAATCTTATTTTTGATGGATAGTTGTTTGATGTGGCAGCTGACACATTGTCTTCCTGAATTGCGTCAGCATTATCTGAGTCGTTTTTTGCCTCAGATCTAAAATCTCGGCGTAAGGAGCAAATGCGCAGGAAGTTAAGCACCTAAATTTGAGGCTGCGTTAAAGCATAGAGTTACATTCTTCTGTGGGACCTGCAAATGATATGAACAGGCTTTTGGCCTATCTGCGGTCTGTGGAGTGAGAAAGGGTAGATAATGAGACTTTTCCTGCAAAACGATACAGAGACTACATTTAGTAACAAACAACATCTTTTCTTAGAGAGAGTTTGCATTAGTAACAGTATTTTTGCCGTTCAGCGGGAGTCTGCGAATAAGCGCTAAAGCTCCGCGAAAATCGATTTTGTAGTTACAAATAAATTTCCGCGTATAGTCGAATATGGAATCCGTGAATAACAAGAATCGACTATTAGAAAAATGATAGATATTTCTCGATCACGTTATGTAGAATGCTGTCCCTCTCTTCATAATAAACATTTTATATTTTATAAAAAAAAATTGAATCATTAAAAATGTTTAATTATAGAAATGTAGAACCAATCATTTTTAAAGTGTGACTTCCCAATTTAAATGACGTAGGAGAAGAAAGGAATCAGACATTATCACAAATTTAATATCCTCTTTCTCCCCCTAACAGGGTAACCTAGTTTATGATGTTCCCAAACTGGAATGGTTGCAACTATTCTTTTTTCCCCTAGTAACTCAACCACTATATATTCTATAGTAGGTCACTACCATAAGATATATCAAGTTATCTTATTGTATTTTTATAGTACAACAGAGCCCAGATTATGTGATATATTGTGATCCAAGAATACCTCATGTAACACAGAAGATTTGATAAATTATTATTAAGTAAATTGGATTTGAATATATTAATGTGATGATGTATATACTATTTTATAGTAAACCTGCTTTTTGAATATAATGACTTATTATATAATTTAAAAATAAACTATCATTCATTTCATGTTGATTTTTTCTATTTTTGTAATAAAATAGTTGTAAATAAAATTAAAAGTATTTTATTGTATAATATGAAACATTTTAAATTTTACTTGCAACTGTTTTCTAATGAAAATTACAAAGTTTTAAAAAAGCATGAAGTGAATTGTCATTAAGCTGGGATAATAGAAATCAGGATCCTAGTTGTATGTACAAATAATCAATTTATTGAAACTTTTTTTCAAATAAAAATTTAAACATTTTAATTAAATAAGATTTATTGATTTTAATTATTAAAAGTATATCACATTAATATTTTTTTGATATTTCTGTCAATTTATTCAGTATATTTTTAGAAACATAATAAATAGTAAATTAATGTACTTATAATCCAATTTTCCCTGAAATTTTGACTCCCATTTTAAATTAAAAAAAAAATTAATTAAATTTTCTTCTGGCAACCACTAATATTTTTCTTGGGGGTTACATGCAGTCAAGATGACCATATCTGAAAATAGCTGAGCTAAGAAATAAAGCTTAGTTGGAATGCAGTATATTTATATCCAGCTAAGCTTTTTAGCTGGATTTTCATTATTATAATCAATATTTTTAAGATAGATTATTGATTAAAAAATTCACATTATTTAATGTTTTAAAACGTGAATTAAATTATCTTTGATTAAATGATATATAAGAATAAATTTTTCTTTTTTATTTTTCAAAAATATATATGCATGATTTGTTACATTTTTTACAAAATTCTCCAAATAATATATATTTAATTAATTCAAGATTTGTTGATTTAATTTCATTTATATAAAGATCACAAATATTTATATATGAAATTGTTAAAACTAATATAGTTACAAAATTTTTAAACCCATTCTTTTGGATTTTTAAGTACATCTAAAAGTTTTTCTTCTTTTGATCCTTTCTTGGGTGAATGGCAATACTCCCATTTCTACAAAATTTATAAATTATTTTTAGTAATTCATATTAATAATTTAATTATTCTGTAAAATTTTATAGTACAACAGAGTTGCAACTGTTGTACTATAAAACTATTTATGGAAATGAAAAATTTTTGATTTTTCATTTCCATATAAACAAAATATTTTAATTAGATGATAAGAGAAACAATTTTCAAAAAAGTTCTTATTTAAAAAATTTGTTGAATTTAAGCAAATTTCTTGCCACCTATTACAACTAAAATAATTCATTTTATAAAATATTGTAGAATATTGTAATTGAATTATAAATATTGCTTACACAATCTACAGCTACGTTCCACCTCTCTAATTGTTGAAAATTGTAAAAATTTTCAAAATTTATTTGAATATTTCTATGTTTAACACACCATAATAATATTTTCACTATTAGATGGAAAATTTGAAGAGAATTTTTCCTGAAATACTAATCGAGATGCAGGGATGAGAATGACGTAGTCAAACGTCTCTGTTCTTGGTGGCCAGTTTCCCAATTAGAAGACGGCATTCCCGGAGCAGTTTCGAAACAAATCGGGAATTATCAAGTGCTTTAAGAGAGCCTGACTATCAGGAGTTTCTATAGAGTAGTAATCTTAAGTATTCTCAGTCAGAGTAGTCTTAATAGAGATTGATATTCTAACACCATTGAAATACTCTCGTCAAGTTTACGTTCCTTGGTATCAAATTTTAATATAATTTAAGTCGTTATGAGAAATAAATAGGATTCTTCAGAAAATACCATATTACTTCGAATTTAAGCCGCACTTTTTAATCAAATTTTTAAGATGTAAAATTTAGGTGTGGCTTAAATTCAAAGCGAATATTTTAACATCTTATTTCTCCCATCTTCCACTCCCCAACGTTCGGGTTTTTGCTTTAAGGCCGGTTCACACTAAAGCGAGTGAGCGAGACGCGCGCGTCTGATACTCCGCGAAACACGCGCACACGCGCGAGTGATCGTGTTCGTATTGTTCACATACCGGCGTGCGTATTTGGAGGAAGCCAATCAGAGACGGTCAAGCATATGCACTGATTAACCAATGGCAGCGGTCGACTTATTTTAGTGTAGTGTAATATAAGTCCTCCGTTTTAACAAGTGGAATATCGGTATGGGAAAAGTATTTTTGTAAATCTGTGTTATTATTATTAATTTTAAATCAAGTAATTGTTTAATTAAGGAAGCTTGACGATAATTCACGAAAAATATATTAAAATTACATCTAAACTTTTATCGATAGCCCAAAAATGTGATCATTTTGAAATTGCAATTGGTATTCTATGCCTAATTAATCACATATTTGCTTTATTTCGCAGAAAAATATGTAATGAGTCTAGAGTTCTATCTCCTTATAAATATGATTTGTTATATGGAAAGTATATATCAATACTTCAAACTACAAGGCTAAAATTAAGGTCGAAATGAAACTCTGATCTCTATTGGTTCACTCAGCGTGTATAGACGCGTGCGTTTAGCGCGCGAGTCTATTCGGCAGATTCGCGCGAATATTGACGCGCGCTAACGAGGTCACTACCGTTGCCGTGGTGACCTTCGCGTTTAAACGCGCGTCTCTCGCGTACTCGCTGTAGTGTGAATCGGCCTTTACGCTCTACGCATGACATAGTACAGTTGGTGCCTCGCAATTCGTCAGTAATCCGTCGCCGAACTAATGGCGAATTGAGAAACTGTCGAATTGCGGGACAATATTTCCCATATAAGACTATGCAAAATAGATTAATTCGTTATCGGTCCCATCCCACTCCCCTAATGAGTGAGATGAGAGAGATACACTATATTACCGGTATTTACTTTATTATCATGTGTTTTATTATTATATAACACTAAATTACAAAAAACACTATTTTATACACTACAGGCAATTTATTAGCCCTTGGATGTTAGAGTGAAGTCTTCCAGCAGACACGCTAGCACCCATAATCTTCTGTGTTGCACCACAGTTGTCCTAGAAACGCCATACTCGGCAAAATGTTGCCACAGTTGTCCTAGGAACATCATACTCGAGTTACATTTAATTGTTCTACCTTTCTGCACTTTATTACCATACTCGAGTTACATTTTAATTGTTCTACTTTTCTGCACTTTATCTACATATTTTATCTTCGTCTCTTTACTCAATCGATTGTTCTTCTTTTCGGAATTATTCATCTGGTCAGTTCTCTTTCAATCAATCCTTACATTTCACTCAGAAAAATAATAATAATTACAAATTTTTTACTTTCTGATAAATGTAGAATTGAAAATTAACACAAACAACACGGGCAAACACCAAAGTTAGCCTAGAATTGAAAATTAACACAAACAACACGGGCAAACACCAAAGTAGTCCAAGAACTGACAAATAGCAAATGATATCACACAATTCCATGCACAGGCATGCGCCATCCCGCGAAACTCAAATGTCGAATTGCGAGACCGAAGAATTTCGGGACGTCGAATTGAGAGGCACCATTGTATTACGAACATTGATAACAGTCTATTGGTGGTCCCCGTTCGTATTTTTCTGATTTAATCCAGCTGCTGTTTGATAGTAGCTTGTAGAATCGCGTCGTATCTGGCCATACTTTAATTATAAGAAAAATCACGAATTACTATAATGATGTTTATAACTGCTGATGGAAACAAATTGCCACCTTTTATTATTTTAAACAAAAAACTGAACCCAAGGGAAATTTTCCTAAGGTTCGAGCACAAAAGAATGCATGGACGACAACAGAATTGACGAAAGATTGATTAGAACATGTTTGGGAGAAGATATTTGGCGCTATTTAAAAAATAAAAAATAAAACGAAAGTGACAGTATATCTGAAGAAAATTCTCAATAAATTAGGAGGGTTGTTATGTATATTAGTACTTATTTAAGTAAATAAAAATGTTTCTTATTTTTCAATACTTATTATAAATTCGTTTTTATTTTTTTCCAATTTTCCAACTTTGAAATCCTACTGTGGCTTTTTTTCCCGATTTTTCAATTTTAAAATCCTACTGCGGCTTAATTGGAGGCAGCTTCAAATTTTAAAATTCTACTGCAGCTTAAATTCGAAGTAATACGATATTTTATTTTCAATACCTATTATAAAATCATTTTTATTTTTTCCAATTTTAAAACCTACTGTGACTTAAATTCGAAGTAGTACGGTATATAAATAATCAAAGAATGATGATAATTAAAACTATAATGATGCCATTGAAAAATATAAGAATGAACTACTTTATTTCTCACTTTAAGTCGACATTATAAATTATGATAAAACTATCTAAATACAATAAATAAATAAATATATTTAATGATATATACGGTAATTATATCGATGATGTATCTATCTATTCTTTCAACTTTCTATTTTTTTAACTTTTTAGATTTTATGCAAATTAATATAATCAACGTTAGATTTAATGAAAATATTATATCAAATAAAATTTTAATATTATAACAAATATAAAAATAATAAATGCAATACAATAATTTATTTAAATATTTTCATAATCTGAAACCAGCCGTGTAGCCGCGAATTGCTACTTTCTGCATTTTTAGATCAATAAATCACATAGATCGCTTCAACGAAGACCACATTCATGTGGTCTTCGTTGAAGCGATCTCCGCAGATCACATGGAGAAGAGATCTATACATCGAGCAGGTCTGAATATGTCGGAACTTCCGATGAAGTGATCAAACCGGTTCACCAAGTATTCTTTACCGACACTTCGAACACGGCCTAAAATTAACGGAAATTCTCACTTTTACCTTTAACGTCCTCTATCGAATAAAAAGAAAAGAATATTGAATAAATCTCTTAATTCAAATAAAAGGAATAAATTTGAATTATTGCGTGTTTTTTTAAATTGCATTATTATTAAATATTGCTGAAATGTTAGATTGGATTAGGTTTTAATTATGCGGCCGAATCTCGCAAGAAATTTTTGGCAATGATCACTTTAGAGATCAACAAAGGCTGGTCATCTTCCATGATGGATTTTTAGGTTAGTTTTTAAACTATACTACTGAATCATATATTGGAAGGGGCAGCACGTGCATAGGTACTGCGGAACTACAGCACCCTCAATTTTTCTCGATATATAAATACATTTATTTATATTTGCTTGTAATCAGAGCCGCCGAGAGGGGAGTGACATCTGAGACTTTTGTCACGGGCCCGGCATCGAAAAGAGCCCGATAGTCGGACCCCGACGTGTCACATAATGTGTCCGATTGGCTCACAATTCTCCATGAATTTAAATTGAGCCAAGTAAAAATTACTCTTTATAAATAATTAATAATTAAATTATTAATTGGCGGCTGAAGAGGCTCTGGTATTTTTATTATAACTTATATCTAATAGATAACAATTTAATATGAATCAAAGGTTTATTTAAAGATAAAATTATAAATCCCCACAGTTTCATAATTTTTGTTTATATTTTATATACAAACTAGCAAGTTTTTATATAAAACATAAACAAAATTTCCCATACAATCTGGGCACAGTTTGAAAACATAGTGTATTAGAAAAAACTTACAAGTTAGTTTTGATTATTTACATATTGATTTCTTATACAGTTTCAGTCGCTCAATTGTTCTTTAATGCCATCCTAGAAAGTTCATGAACTTATGAGTCTACAAATGTCTTTCCGCAATTCGATTTGAAAAAGATTTACTTGGAGGAACATTGAAATTCGTAATGCGGTGATATTATGTACTATACCTACCAAAAATTAATCATTTTACCAATCTTCATTGTATTGTCCCCGGAAGGAATTTTTTCTTATTAGAAAAAATTTTTAAATTTCATTTATTATTTTCAAACCTCGTCTTTATTGAAATGTTATATTATTATCAAACTAATTGAATTACAACTGGTAGAAAGTATTTGTTCTTTCTGAATTTGTTAAAGTATAATATTGATAATTGATCGCGCAATATTATTCCAGGATGATGCCATTTATTTGTTACGCCACAATGAAATCATAGTATCTTGTAACAACATACCGAATAAAATCATTTGCTATATAATTCATTACAGCCTTTAGAATCAATTGGCTGATCACGATTACGTCACGTAGCAGAGGTAATGACGCAATTTCGTTGTGACGTCGCATAACAATTGCATTTTGTGATATCATTCAATTGTTACGTCATTGTGACGCAACGTGATAATTGTATTTGTGACATCACATTGTTACGTTGCAATGATGTCATATAATTTATTATAGCATTTGTAATCTATTGGCTTTTCGTATCCAATTTTATCATTAATTTTACCAGAATATAATGTCGCGACGTCGTCATGGCAAACCGTGACGTCATTTATTGTTACATCATCGTGGCATCATTCAACAGCCTTTTATGAAGTCATACATCGTTATGTCACCATGATGTCATCATGAATAACACCACAATAAAGGATTTTAATGAATGCATTTTCATTATCATCCCAAAATACCCACTTCCTGGGCGATTATCGATCCAGGGTAGTCTATATTACCCGCAGGGCTGTGAGAAGTTTCCATGCAAAATTCGGTCCCGATGGAGTCAAACAGTTGGGAGCCTTTGCAGGACAGGCAGCCAAAAAATGCATTTTATACAGGGTGATTCAAAAAAATTGTGCCAAAATTTACAGACTTGTAGAGGATAAAATTTTGAGTAAAATAAGTCTAGTCGCGTTTTTTGATTTGAGGCTCCGTTTAAAACAGGGGTTCCCAACGTTTGCCTAGGTGGGCCAAATTGTAAATTCCAAAATATTTGGCGGGCCAAAATAAAAATACTATGGAAAAATACGTTCAATTCGATAAAAAGTTAAGGCTAGGTCTCACAGGTGTAAAACGCGACGTATCGACACTGATGTCACTTCCTGTATATTGCTAGACTGCTGCGTCGTTACGCCGGAGATGACTTTTCTTCAACTTTATACGCTGCCCAAGAGTACGTTGGCCATTCGTCCAATCAAAAGAGAGATTGTTTTATTTCGTAATTCAATATGGTGAGTAGAATTTTAAATGAATAAATTTATAAATGAAGCCATCGATAAATAAAACAGTTCTTGAGTTGCGCTATCCATGTAATCAGCTAACTTCAAATGATGTTACAGTAATTATCCAATAGCTAAACGACGTCGTTTATTTACGTCGCGTCGTACGCTCGACGTTTCGTGCGCGACGCATTTATGTTATTGCAAAATGTTATTACTAGTTAAAGCTTTAGTGGTATCTAGGATATATTTTTTAAAATTAAAAAGCATGAAACTTAATTTCATTGTTAAAATATAAGAAAATTTCACAGATATAAAACGCGACGTCAGCGTACTGACGTCGCGTTTTATGTCTGAAATTTTCTTATATTTTATTCTTATATTTTATTGTCATAAATAACGATTGTTATAAAATTTGTATAAAGTCTTTACAAATTTTATAACATAATCGTTCTTTATTTATGACAATAATTACTTTTTATTACAAACTATTTAAAATAACACATTTCAAAAATAATTAAACAAAAATAACTAAATAATTTCAAATAAAAAAAAAAAATAATAATAAATTCATTAATTTGAAGTGTGTGACTTCTGCAGTTATTGTTTTCTTTTAATAATATCATTGAGCCTTGTTCTGAGTCGGTTGATTATATTCTTAACACCGCTTGTAAATGTCCATAAGTTAATTTTGATCTCAAGTTGGACTATTAATAAGTCCAAATACTTAATCAAAAAAATTAATACTCAAACATGAGTATTAATAACTCACGATTGATAAAGTTTTTCCACTTATATATGCGAAAAACTTTCTCAATCTCAATACATATTTGGAAGCACTTTTAAATATGTATTTTTTTAACTGAATAGTTTTTAATTATATGATAAAATTTATTTAATTTTTTGTAAAAATGTAAATTATCTCTATGAATTTAAGATCGCGGATGATCTGACATCGCGAGACGCATTTATATGGTTTGTGAGCTGGACTTTGGGAACCCCTGGTTTAAAAGATAAAACGCGTAAAACGTTTTGTAACGTCATTTCCGGTTCAGTCAAAAAATCTTTTTAAAATATGGTTATTTGCATTTTTAAAATCAAGACGCATTTATACGGTTTGCGAGCTGGACTATGGGAACCCCTGGTTTAAAAGATAAAACGCGTAAAACGTTTTGTAACATCATTTCCGGTTCAGTCAAAAAATCTTTTTAAAATATGGTTATTTGCATTTTTAAAATCATCTATAAATTTTTACTATAAAAAAAAAAAATAAAAAAAAATTAGAGCATCAAGAACAGATTGTTTATTAAATTAGCGACCGATTATTTAAATAAAACGTAATTGTTTTACCAACGCAGCATTCATTTTCGAACATTATTTTTGAATGTTAAATTGTTATGTTCGAAAATGAATGCTACGTTGGCAAAACAATTACATTTTATTTAAATAATCGATCGCTAATTTAATAAACAATCTGTTCTCGATGCTCTAATTTTTTTTTTTTGATAGTTTTTAGTAGTTAAAATTTATAGATGATTTTAAAAATGCAAATAACCATATTTTAAAAAGAGTTTTTGACTGAACCGGAAATGACGTCACAAAACTTTTACGCGTTATATCTTTTAAACGGAGCCTCAAATCAAAAAACGCGACTAGACTTTTTTACTCAGAATTTTATCCTCTACAAGTCTGTAAATTTTGGCACAATCTTTTTAATCACCATGAACAGTTCCTTCCAAAAAGTTTGTCACCTAAGCGGAAGATGTTCGGCTTCCTTACAATACTTACAAACCAATGAGATTAATCATTACAGGCGCGAATTCGAGGCAATCTTTTTAATCACCATGTACAGTTCCTTCCAAAGAGTGTCACCTAAGCGGAAGATGTTCGGCTTCCTTTCAATACTTACAAACCAATGAGATTAATCATTACAGGCCGAATTCGAGTTTGCGGAGCTTTGGACGATTCCATTTATTTTTTCTAAGCAACAGGGTTATGGTGAAATATGAGAGTTGAAATATATAAATTTGAGGAGAGAATACCAAATACAAATTTAAGTTAATAGTTATTAAGAATACTTGTAAAAGTTTATTAATATAACGGTTAAGAATATTTGTAAAATTTCTAATGTCATGAATATGATGATAAATTGTAAATTTCGTTTTGTAAAATGCATCTATCCCTAATACCCCGGACACATTAGCAGAGATAACGGACGTTATTGTCTTAACGGTAGTTAGGATTTGTAGTGTGTCCGATTTCCGTCCAGATAACGGACGTTTCGCAGCCGCAGAACACCGTTTCAGTAACGGAGTTCCCACAACTCCGTTTGTGACGTCAATCTCCGTCTCAAAGAGAAAACTACAGAGACAACTCAGACAAGCAGTCAAAAAGAAAAGGGTTTCGTGGGATGAAAGGGAAACGAAAGCATTGGTGTCAACAGATCAGTAGAAGAAATAAAAAATAAATTTGACAGTTTATCCAAACAACAATATATCCCACAATTCAATTGTAGTATAGTATCCCATAATTCACCCTTTTCCTTTACTATCCCACAATGCATTATTTTTAACTGCCGTTTGGAATACCAATGTGTTCAGTATTCTTCCGGCTAAAGGCCGGTATGATGACGGCAGTTACAGATAACCGCCGATAACGTGTAGTGTGTCCAGAGTATAA
>AYEL01077066.1:0-138038 GCA_000484575.1 Olivierus martensii
AAACAAATACGGTATATTTATATTAGCATATTAGAATTTAAAAAAATAAATCTGTAAATATCATCCTCATAATTACCAATATTCAAAATTTAAAAAATGATATTACAGAGTGTTATTTACTCAATTCATAACTAGAAAGTCTGCCTTGCTTGAAATAGTGAGCGATAAGTCTTCAGTTCAGAGCGCTGTAATCGACCCATCTCATTCGTATACCTCACCCCTATTCTTTATCAGAACGGACACGTCCATTTTTAGCTTCCACTATGCAGATTCGAACTGACAGACTTTATAACCGATCAACTTCCGGTAAGCTCAGCTCTTGCGAAGCGGGTGACAAACTTTATGGAACGAACTGTACATATAGATAAAAATTGTTGCTTTATGATGATTATAAGTTATGCAACTTAGTTTTATTATATACTAAATAAGTTCAATAAAACTGGAACATATAGGAAAGTAGTTATTTTTTTAAGCAATATTTACTTTACTTTGTTTTTCCCATTTCTGAAATAGATAGTAGTATCATTTGGATAATCCAAATATCTTCAACATTTCTTAAATTATGTACAGTATATAAAATTACTAGCAAGTATGCACCAGCGTTGCTCGGAAAATTCAAATTTACATTATTAATGTGACAATTTTTATGTCACCAAAATGTCAGCACTCTTGCTAGTAATAAAATAAAAAAATAGTTTATGTGAATTCATAGGTTATATTAATGTGAATTAATATGCCAAGTCATAGAGAGTAAATTCTTTGTGATTTGGCGCACAATTTATTCTATAGATTATATTTCTATCTTTTTAATGTGATCAATTTGTCTATATACATATTTTATTTATTACAGCATTTGGAATTAATTGGCTGATCACGATTAATTCATGTCGTCGCGATGATATAATAGTGATGTCACCGTGATCACACCCCATCAATAGCGTTTGTGACGCATGCATTGTTACGTCACTATGACATCACCGTGATCGATTATGATGCCATACCTAACTTGAACAAAATTTTGAAGGATTTATACCATATATGGTATTTTTTTCTTTTTTTGTTAAAACCCAAAATACTCCCATTCTCTGGGGGCATTTCGCAAATTTCATAATTTTCTTGAAGATCTGAGGTCAATATCAACCTCATGCAAAATTTCAAGTTCATAGCATGTCTGGAAGTGATATAATCATCATAAAGCAATAATTTTTAAGTTATGCAACTTAGTTTTATTATATACTAAATAAGTTCAATAAAACTGGAACATATAGGAAAGTAGTTATTGATATAGATAAAAATTGTTGCTTTATGATGATTATAAGTTATGCAACTTAGTTTTATTATATACTAAATAAGTTCAATAAAACTGGAACATATAGGAAAGTAGTTATTTTTTTAAGCAATATTTACTTTACTTTGTTTTTCCCATTTCTGAAATAGATAGTAGTATCATTTGGATAATCCAAATATCTTCAACATTTCTTAAATTATGTACAGTATATAAAATTACTAGCAAGTATGCACCAGCGTTGCTCGGAAAATTCAAATTTACATTATTAATGTGACAATTTTTGTCACCAAAATGTCAGCACTCTTGCTAGTAATAAAATAAAAAAATAGTTTATGTGAATTCATAGGTTATATTAATGTGAATTAATATGCCAAGTCATAGAGAGTAAATTCTTTGTGATTTGGCGCACAATTTATTCTATAGATTATATTTCTATCTTTTTAATGTGATCAATTTGTCTATATACATATTTTATTTATTACAGCATTTGGAATTAATTGGCTGATCACGATTAATTCATGTCGTCGCGATGATATAATAGTGATGTCACCGTGATCACACCCCATCAATAGCGTTTGTGACGCATGCATTGTTACGTCACTATGACATCACCGTGTTCGATTATGATGCCATACCTAACTTGAACAAAATTTTGAAGGATTTATACCGTATATGGTATTTTTTCTTTTTTTGTTAAAACCCAAAATGCTCCCATTCTCTGGGGGCATTTCGCAAATTTCATAATTTTCTGGAAGATCTGAGGTCAATATCAACCTCATGCAAAATTTCAAGTTCATAGCATGTCTGGAAGTATCCAAACAATTCATGTAAACATACAAAGTCCATTATTTTGCCGTTTATAATATAGATTTAAATTACTTTAAGCAAATTTAATTATATATTTCGATGAGAGTCTTTATTGCTATCGAAATATGTTTCTTATAAATTATTAGTCTGTGAGTATATTCAGACTTCTAATGCCTGAAATTTGATTTCTAGTTATTACATATTAAAAATTAGGCCTAGAATCTAACAATATATCCTTTTATAAGTTATTAGTCTGTCAGTGTATTTCAGACTTTTTAGTGCCTAAAATTTGATTT
This sequence comes from Olivierus martensii, assembly GCA_000484575.1. Taxonomy (NCBI): domain Eukaryota; kingdom Metazoa; phylum Arthropoda; class Arachnida; order Scorpiones; family Buthidae; genus Olivierus; species Olivierus martensii. The sequence continues at coordinate 2,392 of AYEL01077066.1, forward strand.
CTAGTTATTACATATTAAAAATTAGGCCTAGAATCTAACAATATATCCTCGACTTTTCTGACCTAACAGAGGAGGGACTATGCAGGAATAACTGGAAAATATTTAATTTGATTTTGTTTTATTGCATTTTACACCCATATATGCACATCTACACACATTTTTACATAAAACAAGTTTAATTTTTTAAGAAAGGAAGCAAGCATTTAAACTCTCAAAAAGTGTAAATTTTATTATTGACATTCTAAACTCAACAATATTAACAATAAATACATATGAATGGTTTTATTCAAAAACAAAATTTTAATGCATAATATACAGGGACTGTAAAAAACACCAGCAGTCCATGCATTACATTATACTGTATAAACTATATTATTTACAAATTATACAATGATAAACTGACATATATATCTATTTAATTGGAGTTACTTTTACATCATATACTATGTTAAGTTATTGGTTCTATTATCTCTCAGAAATGTTCATCAATAAAGAAAAGACAATATATCAGTATAAGCATATAATCTTTATTTTTGAAATGAGATCAGAATTTTGTTACAGGCTATTACACCTTAAAAAATATTGAATAGTGAATTTTATTCCAACTATTTTTTCAAGAAATAATTAAAATAAAATTCACTAATTTTTCAACAATACAGTACAGTATTTATAAATATTTTAGCAATTCTATTTATGTAGCATAGCTGAAATAATTCAAATATAAGCAAAGGAAAGAAGAATGTATATTTTCAGCCTTATTTTTAACTCAAAAAAAAAAAAAAAAAAAAAAAAAAAAAAAAAAAAAAAAAAAAAAAAAAAAAAAAAAAAAAAAAAAAAAAAAAAAGAATTGTAGTACCTGTATTTAAAGTTCAGATCAAGTAAAACAACTAACCTATGAATCAAACTTCTCAGCAGCTTTCCTCTTAAAAGTTACATTAATAAATAAATTTTGGAACAAAGAACTAAGGCCATATTGGCACATTATAAGCCCATGACACTGATATGGCAAATAATACAAAACAACAATCAAAAAATTATCAATGAAAATACAATTAATGAAAGCTTGCAGCTTTACAATGTAATATTAAGCAATCAAAATATTTATTGATGTTTTATGAAAAATAAGTAAGTATTGATTATAATAGGAATGCTATATTTGTAACCATTATAAATATATCAATACCACAGTTTCAAGAATATAAATCTTATAAAAGTAAAATTTTACATGCACAGTAAGAAAACAATGAGAAAATGTGCATCTGGATATTAAATGAATTGTACATATTTCATTTATTTTGTATATTTTGTGTCTGCATAAAAACTGTGATATATAGGCAACATATGAATTGTGGCATAGAGAAAAATAAAGCCAGTTAAAACAATATTGAAAGTATACATTTTTTAAATTTATTTATCATCATTGAGAGATATTAATTTGAGGAAAAATAAAATTTCAAAACTATTATCATATATAAAACAGTTTACACATGATAATGATTTTAACATTTTATGTAAATTCCATTGACCAATTAATATTTGTCAATGGTGTTTAATACAAATTTAAAGAAACAAATACTTTCAATATTATCCTAACTGGCTTTACTTTTCTTTCTACTTTGTGTAATCAGTATTGAAAATTTTGCATACATATTTAATATTTCCAATAAATTCTATTTATGTTAGCCTTTTTCTTTACTATGCAAAGGCAACTTTAAATAAAATAAATTATTAAAACTTATATTAATAATAATCAAATAGAGTGAAAGAAAATAACAAATGAAAATAAATCATACCAATATTTTGTATAAAATTAAAAATAATAAAACGAAAAAGATATTTTTCGTTTCCAAGATATAAAATCATAGTTTGCTAATACATTTAATACTTGTACTGATTGTATTAACCAACTTAAATATTAATTCAGATTGTTTTTTAAAATTATAAGATATTAAAAGGGTTTAAAAACAACCTCCTATATTGAATTTTGAGTGCCTAATATTTCTGTTAGAAAAGACTAAAGTAGAATCCATTATCACTTAAAAAACAAGAGATTAAATTAAAATAAAAACAGAGCATTAAAGAATGTAGATCATCAAAGTTAATTCATGAGATAAAAGAATCCTTTTAAATTCTTTTCTAAAAGCTAACAGACCAACATATAGCCAGATGCTTGGAGCAATGACAACAACTGTATTTAGCATATACTGTCAAATTTGTAGCTGATTCAATCAAAACAATAAATAGTAATTAATCAACAAAATCATAAGAATTTTTCATGAATGGATTGTCAATTCTCAAATAGAGTTTAAAGCAATGATTTATTGTATGCTTTGCATAAGAATATAATTAGAACAATTATGAAAAGTAGTATAATAAATAAAAAGTCTATAATTGGATGAGAAAATGCATTGTTTGAAATCCCACAAAAATAACTAAATAAGTAAACTTTAATATCTCAAATCTGCATAAATATGTTCTATAAATTTCTGTTTTAACTTAATTTTCTTATTTTGCAAAATAAAGAAGGACTTCATTATAGCTTTTGACTAATTTAAATAAATAATGAAAAAACTTGAATGAAATTTGTAGAAAATATTTTATATTTCATTTGAATTTTCATTTTTGAAATAAAAAATTTTTTTTCAAAAGTACTTTTCATGATGATAAAAAATGGTTTATGATACTTATACAATAATGCATTCATATTCTAATCAATATTTCATTCAATCAATTCAAAACTATAAATGATAATTCAGTTTAAAGGATTTTAATCAATTAATATTTAATTTCAAGTTGAAAATTATTATAAGTTACAGTAATTATTCATTTTAAAGACACTTGTTTTATGAAATTTTGAAATCAAAGAATGGACTAATATAGAAACAAAATTTAACATATAAAACTATTAGAATATTTTAAAATTACAGATTTAAAATTTATTATATCTGTCTTCATTATAATATAATCATTTTATTGGGATCTTAAATTTTTGGTAATATCAAAACAAACACTTTCCAGTTCACTCTTATGTTATTATACAGTATATAGTTATTTCATTTATTATAATAATTTATGTTTATTTTTACCATTTTTTTATTTTTGTACACTTTTGTTTTCTTAGTTTAATATAAAATTTGAAATGAAATCATTATGACCATTTAAAATTCCATCAGTTAGTTAAATGATTATAATATCAATGGCTTTTTCATCTGAAGGATCTAGAATTTAATTTCAAATCTAAATATACTAGATGACTGAAGAATAATTAATATTTCAATTACCTGTTTGATCAACTATTGTAAGCTGGCCACAATCATTATTATGGCCAGTTTATGATAGTTATTTATCTATTGCATCATGTCACTTGAGATGATTTAGGAGCATATACAACTCATTTATAATTTGGTTAAATTTTAAAACCTTCAAGTGATTATTTGTTTTTCTTATAATTGTAGCACCTACTGATTAAATATATAACAACATTAAAAAGTATTAAATACATCAAATCTGTTCCAATAAAGTTTTACATTATAAAATATGAAAACATTTATGTTCTGTAGAAACATATCTACTTAATTAAAATAAGAGCATATATAAAAATTGATTTCATTTTAATAAATTTCAATATATATATATTGATATATATAGAGAGAGATTTAATAGATTAAAATTCTCTCTCTTTATATATATATATAGAGAAAGAGAGAGATTTAATCTATTGTCCATAAATGAAAAGATTACTGCATTCTTAACTAACGAAAAGTTTGCTCATGTTTATTTAAAAATTTATAATAAATCAATTAAAATTTCAACTTACTATAATTCATTTTGAGATAATAGACTGAAATGGAGATAATGGAAAAATTAATATCTCAACAAACTTTGGTTAATTTTTTTTTTAAGTAGAACATCCCTTGGAAATTTCAAATTTCTTTCCTTAGTCATTTATAAAATTATTTTTTAGTTGTTAATATTCATTTAGCTTTTACTTGTCATCATTAAAATTTGAGAAAAGTAAATTTTAGCATATTTATTTTGAATTTTTTTATAAACATCTAATCATCATCATTTTTAATTATTAATGAATAAAAATCTTTTTTCATTAATACTTTTACTTTCTTCCCAAGGTTGTTTAATTTAAAATAAAAATAATATTTATATTTATTTTTTAATTAATCTTAACAAATATTATAATTATGAATTCATTTTAAAATTGTTATAACTTCTAAATCAAATTCAGCTAAAATTTAAACAATAAGTTTAAATTTAATTGCAAACCATTTTACTGAAAACTATCTCTCATAAATAAACTTTTTTGTATTCTTAATTATTTGCAAATATCTTATGGTATTAGAAAAACATCTTACAATATACAGTTAATTATAATTTCAGTTACGAGAAGAAAATGATTTATTGTATGGTTTGGCTTATTCCACATGTTCTGAAAATATAAAAGTAATAAATCAATATTTTCTTATATTTATTTTCATTTTATAGTATAAATAAAGCATTTTAAGTATGAAAAATCATTTTCAAAATACAACTAAATAAATTATTTAAAATGAATTGCAAAATGAAATAATTCTCTGGAAGAAGAATCTATATCAGTGCTTCTTGAAGTGTGGGTTGCGATCCATATGAGGTTGCGTATCTAAATTTAGGGGTCAGAAATTTTAGCAAATGTTTTAACTCATTTTCCTAGTTTATATACCTCTATACCCAGGATCGCGAAAATATTTGATCAGGAAAAGAGGTCTCCCAAATGGAAAAGTTTGAGAAGCACTGATCTACATGAAGTTTGAAAACATCTTTGTTGTTTTAGAAAATAAAAATTAAATATTAACTACTCATGTTATGAATAATCAAACAATTATTTTTTATAGATATATTTAAAATTTAACATAAAAATTATATTATTAATTAAAGTAAAGAAACAGCACTTTAAAAGTAATGCAGAAGGATACATAAGTTTATTGTAATAATATTTTTGGCCTAATTTAATCATTCTATATAATAATAAAAAAAGGATTCACTTTATTATTGTTTTTTTATTAGATAAAATAATTAAGAATGATTAAATTAAGATAAAAGCATTATCAGAATAAATTTGTATTATTTTCACATTATCTATAAGTATTAGATTATTTTTATTTATTAAAAAGGATGAAAAATTAGATTTTATTAATTAATAAATTTTGATTTTTGATGATAAAAATTTATATTTAAGAATGTTTTTAGCACTGTTTTCATGAATCTTTTATTAAAATAATCTTTCTTTAATAAATTAATATTTAATATTTATAATCAAATTGTATTACAAGATAAATTAAAAAATATGAAATATTGTTCAAACAACAATTTAATTTTTTATTTTTTAAAATCAACTTTATTTTTGAGGTAGTCTTTCAATTAATTGATGAAAGTTTTTCATAGTTAACAATAAAAATGATCAATATAAATATGTTTTCAATGGATAATTTAATTAAAGAGTTACTTAATAATACTTTAATTTAGATTAAAGTCTTGCTGTGCAGTACTACAAGCAAGATTAATATTGCATTTACTGAATTCAACATAGTAATATATAGTAACATATAAATATACATATAAATATATCAATAATCAGAATTTTTTTAATACTTAAGTGGTGTATATGGAGGAGGAGGTGGTGGACCTGTACCACGAAGAGTTCCAGTTCGACTAGTTGATCTAAAATTGATTATTACTATTAAAATAGTTAATATGTATGAACAAAGTATAAAGATTTGAATAAAAAGTATACCGTAAATTATTTGATTTTGGCAAAGTTGAAGATGGACTTCCTGTCCTAGAACGGGGAAGGGATGAACCTGGTGTTGAGCTAGACTGAGGAAAACTGTCTCTCTTATCAGTTAAATGATGTAATTGATTGTTTGCCGCTTGTATGGAATTATATTGATTCATTTGTACACTATATAAATAAAAAAACCATTTTTCAGATATATAAATATTTTTTACTAACAATTAATTGATTTCAACACACATCAAAACTATAACAATGATGTAATATGTTACACATTGAATATCTTTCAGACCTCATTGATCATTTTTAACTGCTTAATTAAGAATTAAAATATTTATTAAGTGTGTTATATATAGTTTTATTAATAATAATATAGTTAAAAACATTTTTGAAAATTTTGAATAATATGTTTTTTGATAATTTATTTACATTTGATATATCTTGAACAATTAAAAATAATATGAGAGAATTTCATTGTTTAGGTACATTATGATAGCATCATCATAATATTACTACTATATTAAATGCATTTTATTCTTGAAATTTATCATACTAATAGTTCAAATAATATGATTTTAGCATTAATCCTATATGAAAAATGAGATTAATTTTTATAATTTCCACTACTAAAAACAATTTTTAAAATATTTATAAAGTTTGTTATAACTATTCTATCTTCTTCAAAGTTCTTGATTCATCCAATAACAAAAGAATAAGAATTAATTAATTCTACGATATCCTATTGAATGAATCTTTTAATACCAAATAAATTTATAAACTTTTTCAAAAAAATCTGAAAACATTAGTAGCTGCCTAATTTTCTGAGAGCTTTCAAATGCATTATTTCAAATTTGCATTAATTTTACACTTTAGGACAGTCATTCTCAACCTGCAGCCCGGCAAGTTTCTACATGCAGCCCGGAATGCACAATCATGAATTTAATAAAAGCACGGAATTCTTCTCCCACATGAAAAAAAGAAATAAAAATTGATATTAAAATTTTTTTTATAAATCTGGAAAAATTAGAATTTTCCTAATTTGCTAGGTCTTTTCTGAGCACTCATAAAATTTTTTCAGGTGACACCAACTGGTTGCCGACAGCTAATATATCATGTTGTGGCCCGCTTAATGTAACAAGCAACTGTACGTGACCTGAGAAAAAAAGAAAAATTGAGAATCACTGCTTTAGGAGAAAAAAAATTGTGGAATTTGAAACCAATGCCAAGTCTGTTTACATATTATATTTGTCATGTACTTTAAATATTAAATATTTATTATCTTAAAACATATATGTCATCAAATTTGAATAAAATAATTTATATTTCATTTAAAATCTTTTATCTCCAATTATTTACTAATTATCAAATTTTTATCAATTTATAAAGAAACTTTGTAATAATGATGAAACCTTTTAGTTTTAGAAATAAATATTATGAAATATAAAACTAATACAGGAATATACAGGGTAAACCAAAAATAGGTGGACAGTAAATGATAAGTTTGCTGTTCACTTACTTTTGGTTCACACCCTGTATATTTCAAATAAAAAATTTAATTTTTCAAACATTCATTGCAAATAACCAAATAAAAGCAATAAATTACAAGTTATTTATGTAGATACTCTTTTAATCTCTAAAAAATAAATAGAGAAAAATATTTTTCTGATATATATTTAAAAAATTTTAATCCTTGTATCAATAAAGTAATGTAAAATGAATATATTCTTTTGTAGTTTATATGAAAATGGGTAAAATATATTCAAACCAAATTATCTGAATTTTATTTAAAAAAAAATTGATAAAAAATAAATTAATTCAACCATACAGAAAATTTAAGTATATCTTTGCAAAGTGAACATTCCAGTGAATTTAAATGCATTCAAAAAATAATGAAAGAATTATTATATAAATGGAAAATTTTTTGTTTGGTATTTGTCAGAGACACCATATCACCAGTCCTGCAATGACAACAATATTTTTGTTTGCTAATATTTTAATTAACATTAATATAAATTATAATTTTTTTGCATTGTGTTATTAAATAATAGGAAAAAAAACTATGAATTAACTTTTATTTTCCATAAAAAATTTGATAATATAACTCAAAAATATTTTATATCTGGAAAATAATTTTTTCTTTTTAAATTTTTTAATACTGTCAAAAGTGTTTGATAAAGAACACTTATTACAAATATTAGATAAATCAGTTAAATAATAAAAGAAATATTCAACTTCAAATATATTGAGTCTGACAAACCCATAGGTACAAGTCATAGCAGTTCTGCTAGATTAATTTAAAAAGTTTCTAAATTAATGCTACTTTCCAATTGTTTTGTTATAATTTTATTACTCTTCTTCTTTATTTAAGCAAGAATTATATTTATAATCTTTATTATTTCTTGCTTTGAGTTCTTGTAAAAACTCTTGGTGCTACAATTACAATTTAATTCTTGGGCCAAAAGTATCTGATGCAACTCATTCAGATAGCTTTTCATTTTTCACACTTATGACAATGATCATGTTCTAATTCTACTTTAATTACTTCATCTGCTTCAATTCTCATTTCATAATTTTCTTTATACCTATTCTGACAATTTTTTTTCCATTTTTTAACTCATCCTTTGACTTATCTTTCATTCTGTATAGCTCTTTAGAACTTGGAAGAGATGAATTCCTTAATTTTGGGCCAAATCTCTTTTAGTTCAGAATTCTCTGTTTTTAAGACCTTATTTTCCTCTTCAAGTTTTGATACTTTTTCTTTTAAATCTTTGCATAACTTTTCAAGACCAATTAAAAATTTAAACACTAGTTTGTTATCATCGCCATTTACTCTTTGATTATGTTCTTTCACCTATTTTTTCTCTCCTAATCATGACATTTATTTTAGAATTTGGAGAACTTTCAGTAATTTTTTATTATGTTTATTTTTGCTGTAAACTTTTGTATACAGACATAACATTATTATATTCTATTTTTGTTTTTATCTAATATTTACTTTCTTTTTACTTCTATAAATTATTAGCAGAGATGAATGTATTTTTATTTCATTGTAAAGAATAAGCAGTTTTATTCAGCATTACTGCACTGCATTTCTTTTAAAAAATTTTTGAATAGTCTGAATTTTTATACTTGGAGAAACTAATTTTCTAATTACAATACAGTCAATTCTTGTTATTCGTGGATTCCATATTTGCATATTTAACTATTAAAAAAATTTTGTTGAAAATTTATTTGTAACCATAAAATAGTTTTTGGGGAGCTTTTGCACTTATTTGCAGACTCCTACTGAGTGGCAAAAATACTGTTGTCAATGTAAACTCTCTCTCTCTCTCTCTCTCTAATAAAGGAAGTTGTTTGTTATCAAATGTGTAGTCTGTATTGTTTTGCCTCAAAAGTCTTATTTCCTATCCTTGTTCACTCCACAGACAGGTCCCACAGAAGAATGTGACACTATGCTTGAACACAGCCTCAAATTTAGACATCTATCTTCTTGCACATTTGCTCCCTATGCAGAGATTTTAGATCTGAGGCAAAAAGTGATGCTGACAAGGCTGATGCAATTTTTCAACGCAGTGAGAAAGACGATGTGTTAGAAGCCACATCAAATAACTACCCATCAAAAATAAGATATTATTTACTACATAGTTAGTGTTTTAAAAAATTAAATAAAGATTACTGTAATTATAATACTGTATATATAGTCTGTACACTGCATATATTGTAATTATTCGTAAGTATTGTAATACAGTTAAATAAAATGTTTTTAACATGAAAAATACACATAAAGCAAGGATGAAAATGCTGGGAAGAAAGGTTTGCAGGAACTTAACTCTATATTTCCCACAGGCACGGTTCAGTATTTGCGAAGAATTTATAGAACATAACTATTGCGAATAACAAGAATAGACTGTATTATGCCTTTGGAAAATTGTGTCCTCAGTTTTCATTTTTTGAAATTATCATTTAAAATTTTGAATTGATTCTCATCATAAGTAATGGATCCCTTGACACTGTAAATGTAATCCAAATTTATAGTTCATGACTTATTTAGAATAATGCAGTTAATTTCTGATGATTAAAATGTGATTGAATAAATAAAGGATCATAGAGACTATATAATTGGTGATTATATATATTCAAGTTTTAGTAAGAAGCCTTTAAAACTCCTAAACTCAGCACTACAAGCAAGTATTTTAATAGTTTTATTCTTGTAAAACATTTTCGGACTATCTTTAGTCCCTCTTCAGTATATTCAAACCTTTACATGGAACAGAAGATATTCTAAACAGAGTTCTTAAACGTTAACATTTTGTTATTCTTTAGAATTTTTACAAATATTCAAAATCATAAACGCATATAATATAGAACAAAATAAACAACGTATAAATAACTTAACTAGACAAAATAACATATTACCGCACTAATATAGAGCGGTGTAACCTCGGATAAAGTCTTTACGACAGAATAAATAAACAATAAAAATATAAATAAAGATAAAAATTCTTATTTTAGCATTACACACAGCTATCATCCATACTTTATATACAAAAAAACACATATCAGAGACATATCCTTATCCATCTATATTGGGTCCGTAGTCTTGCAAATCGTAAGTTCTTTTCTCACACATTGCATCTGGCACACCATCTCCATGACATTGGTAGTTCTATCGGGGAGTTATTGTTAATAACATTCCCATCGTGTCTCTTCTTTTCTATCTGTATACTTTTTAGTTTAGGTAGCAGTTTGGGATCTCTTAACGGTTTCAGGAGTTTAGCTTCATCCCATTTTACATTCACATCACACTCATATGTCTTCATCGCAAGGGCCGTATTGAGCCTCCCTAGTCTAAGGTCATTCTTATGCTCTTTAATCCTAGTAGCCAATCCTCTTTTTGTGCTGCCTATATAGTATTGTATCTCATCTTCATCCTTATTGTAGAGGGGATCTCATATATCACTGCCCTTTTATTCTTCTCTACACGGTCTTTGTCGTTACGGAGCATCCTAAATATACTTTGCCCTCTCTTCTTCACCATATTTCTATTTCCCCGTTTTATTGCTCGACTTAGTACTCTATCTGTAGGTGGGTAGTATATAATTTGGGAGAAATATTGTCTATCAATATTATTGGTTGTGCCTCTTATATTATCATCATTGATTCTTCTCAGCATTTCTTATAACCCTTTTAATCATCTTTTTACTATATCCATGTTTAATACCGACATTTATAATATAGTTCAATTCTCTCTTTCTAACCTTCCATCTCATCACATGAGTGAACGCTCTATTTATCATTGCTCTAAATGCTTGTAGTGCTGAGTTTATGAGTTTTAAAGATTTAAAATTAGCAAGTTATGTTTCCTTATAGTTTAGTAAGAAGCCTTTTGAAACTTATGAAATTTCAACTCCAGAGATCAAGATATTACAGTTTACACAAATATAAATATATCATTATTAATAAATTAAGAGCAGTATTAAATGTTATAGGTTTTGTCAGCTATAAAAGTGCTAAATATAAATTAATGTCAGATGACCAAAGAAAACTTATATAGAAATACAACTGAAAATTAATCAATAGCTATTTAATGTTGAAATCCTACTAATTGTAAAATAAAGTGACATAAAAATTACATTAGAGAATTTTGCCAGGCTCTATTATAGTAAATATTACAGTCATATGAAAGACACACTACAAGTGCATAGTTTAACTATAATAAAATAGCAGTTAGTATGAAATACTAATTTCAAAAATTTATAATTATTTATAGATTATATTTTTTAACAGATATACTATGAAGTTAGAACTTCAACTTTCTGTGAGCAATGGTTATTAGTATATTCTTTCCTCTCCTAAATTAAATTTGCCATATTTTGGAACTCTTTTAAAAATATATTTTTTGACTCCTAAATTAAATTCTTCAATCATTGCAATGTAAGGATTTAGTGTAACCATAACCAACAACCCAAAAGTGTTGGAAAATGATGAGTGGTATTTGTCTTTACCATATTTGGTCATATAATTTCAATTTTAACACTTACTGTAAGCAATAAATGCTATATCAAAAATTCTTTATTGATTCCATCATACTCAAAGTATAGTAGCAAAATAAAAATTATTTTCAAATAATATATATATAGTATAACAATATATATAGATATGTTTCTCTAATTACAAATATATTATTTATTTTCAAATTCTACAAAATTTCAAAAATTATACAAGAATTTTAAATATAATAAGAGAAATAATCTAAAAACAAATATATTGCAAAATTATAAAATAATTTAATATTATGAAGTATTTCAAGATAGCAGAGCTTCCAAAAATTGGCCTATTATAATTGAATATTTATATTCAAATTTCTAAAAGAGAAACTTCTAATTGATTAAAATCAATAACATAATATTATAGTATATTACATATACATTATATATATATAAAGTGTGTTTGGTATTTCAATGTACAGCTTAAGAGTAAATTTACAGTTATATTTTAAAATTTATGAACAAAACTTACAAATGAATTATTTTGTAAATATAGAAATATCTGTATATAAACATAAAAATACTGTATGTTAAAAATTACTTCTACAAAAATACTGCATATATATATGCAGAATTAAAATTTTAAATTTAATTTAAAGATCATAAAAATTCGTTCAGCCGTTCTCGTGTTATAAGTGTACACGCGCGCTCAGGCATTTCATATAATATGTATAGATTTTGTGTATTGATTGGCTAGTAGCTGCGACTAATAACAAAAGAAACATGTCCATAACGTAATTGGCACAATCCTAGGAAGTAATATATACTATATAATTTCTTATGGAAGACATGCTTAATTTACTGTCGTGTTCGAGAATCTTCTCTCTGATTTTCATAAGAGTAATTCTGAACTCTTTCTCAACTGCTGCTTCTATTAGGCGAAAGACATCGGGATTAAGTAGTTTCGACCTGTTCCCTCATGGTCCATTGTTTAGCACCTTAAATTATCCCTTCTGTACTTTCTAATTATGCTTTTCCCTGTATTCCATTTTATACCTGATTTTGAAGCCGCTTCCTTTACAGAAAAACCTTCATACAATTTGACCAAACAATTTCTTTTTTTCCATAGAAAAGAGCCTTATACTTTCCACGCCTTCCTCCAACTCTCCGTCGAGCAACGGAAGAGTTCGGAGAACTTGAATCACTGCGACTCATGTTTTATATATATATATATATATAAGTAAGTTTAAATTTTACACCCAAAGTTTGAACAGAATTGCGCATTATAAGTCATTGGTTTTCCATCGATCGACTGTTTCACATATAGTTTAAATAGATTTTCAAAAAGTTTAAATGTATTCGCAAATGGATTAAATAAATATGCAAATGCTATATTACGAAATATTGCAATACCTTAAACCAGGGTTCTTAACCGGGGCCTGGGGTATCATTATTCTTTGGAGTATGGGCAGAGCCGGCCTTAGGATAGTCGGCGCCCTGCTGCAAAGTTCTTTTATAGCGCCCCTATATTTTTTTTAAGACAATAGTGGCTAAACAATCTTGTACGTCGTCCCCCATATGGTGGCGCCCTGATGCTGTGCATCACTTGTATTGTGCCTTGGGCCGACTTTGAGTATGGGAACTAAATGCTGGGAATATGGGACTCTATCTCTGGGTACTGGTATTTATTTTATTTAATGTATTAATTTATATTTGGGTAGTACATGAATGGAACGCGAGTGAAGGGGGTATGAGATCATAATGGACAATCCATTGGGGGTCTGGAGTCATCAAAAGATTTAAGAACCCCTGCCTTAAACTATGATTGTAAACTGCGAGACTGTTCATTCGAAATTTGCTTTATATACTGATTTATAAATCCAATCATAACATTTAAAATTAATATTTTTTAAAAAATATTTATAATGATAAGTTTAAAAATTGTTGGTTTAATTATCAGAATTTCATAACATTATTAAAACATCAATAAATAAAAAGTCTAATAAATAATGGCCATTCCTTCCAATTTTCTGGGACAGTTCCACATTTTGATGCCTTATCCTGCATCAGTAAATGTCCCAGATTACATTCTGGATTTTAAAATCATGTTTTTCAAAAGAAAGTTTGTTAAAAATCAGATGAAAGTTTTTATTTTTTGAAATTTGTGCATGAAATCTGTTATTTTTAATTTCGAGAAAAATTGAAAATGGAAATTGTTTGAAATTCAGAATCAAAACACATATCAAATGATTGTTATCAAATACATGCTGATGCCTGCTAATAGTGATTTTACGAATTCGTACGGACCCCAAAAGAGTTCGTAAATGAGAATAGCATTAATTAACATTAATTCTATGGACTACTTTTCGGGACCAACTCAATACGAACTACTCTTCGTAAAAACATGTAGTTCGTAAATTGGAGGTTCGTAAAAAGCGAGTCCACTCAACGGCGTAGCTGAAAACTGAGAGGCCCCCGCAAAAATGTCGATGGGGCCCACTCTTTTTAATTTATCGATATAATTTATTTCAAACGCTAACTAAACTCTATAACGCAGGGCGTCGACGTACATTTATAATAAATGTCGGCGTAAAAATGATTTGCTTTAAAGTAAATGATCAAAACCCTGTAACTCTGAATGTCAACGTTTATCTATAAGGATGTCGACGTAAAAAAAGCCTAACGCAAACTAATTTATTAATAAGGTTAACACGTAAAACTTTATACAGGTGAAAATAATTTTATATATATACAAATTGTAAAACTTTTAAACAGATCTACATTGATTTAAATGGAAATACTTTTATTTTGTCAAGTATAATTTTATAGCTATAATTACGTTGGGGTTGTTACAAAAAAAAGATGAATGATTTTTTATCAAGTATTTAAAAAAGTCGTTAATGGACATATTATCTGATATATTTTTCCGTATTAAATTTCGAAGCGACAAAAGCTGATGTGTAAAATCAGTTGATAGTTCCTCAGAGTAGAAACTTATTAGCTATTCTGATGCTTTAAACAGCTCATCTTTCATTTTTTGGAAATTTACTGGAAAAAGACAGCGAAAACTTTGGCTTATTGCTCTCTCTCCTTCGAATCGAGTGCTTAGTTGTCCAATAATAATATCTAGGTGATAGTTGAAAACGTGTACTTTAAAAGAATGTTTTGCATCTATAATTGTTTCATAGGCTGATTCATCAAAAAAAGTGAGTTGGGGCCCCACGAAGCTGGAGCCCCCGCGTCGCGGGGTCTGCTGACCGTCAGCTACGCCCCTGAGTCCAGTGTTCAAATTTTTC
This sequence comes from Olivierus martensii, assembly GCA_000484575.1. NCBI lineage: Eukaryota > Metazoa > Arthropoda > Arachnida > Scorpiones > Buthidae > Olivierus > Olivierus martensii. The sequence goes on from AYEL01077066.1 coordinate 17,457, forward strand.
AGCTCCTGCTTCAATATGGGATAGCTTTTAGGTATTACAATTAAGTTTAAGAAGGCTGTTATTGTATTGATAACGTTAGTTAATAGAACAATGAATGATAAGTCGGTAAATATATAAGTATAAAAATAAAACTGCAAGTAAACATTTATAAACTCAAAAATAAATGAAAAATATATATACAAAACTAAATTGAAAATTAAAGCAATGTTTTCAAATATGAATAAACATTATTTAAAAAGAACAACAACATTGGCAGATGAATTAGAAAATATGTTTCTGAAAAATACAATTTTGTTAAAATTCAGGTTGAATTGTTTCTCCTATGCCGTAAGCTGATTACTTTTTATTTACACCCAGATTGGTTGAATAGAAAATGGTGAACCTATAAATATTTATGGTAAATTGTTGTGTTTACTATGTTAGAATGATTATATTTATTGATTCATAACGTTTCATTTCAAATTTACTGAACTTTTAATAAATTTTGCTCATTTAATTTAATTATTATATGAATAATTTCTCCAAATCAAATGTAATTCATTAATTAACTAAAAGTTTTCTGTTATAATGAAATAGGATCTGATGGTGCTTTAAATTAAATAAAATAAAATAAATTGCATAAATGTATTTGGAAGGCTTATAAATATGACATCATACTTGATGAATTTTAATTATTATTATTACTGTATATTCTTTTAATAATAATTAAGGATTTCTTTAATAATTTGTTTTGACACAGAAAATAAATAATAATAATTATTATTATTATTTATTAGCAATATATAAACAAAAATTGATACTTTTCATATATGGTATTTTTAAAATTAAATAATACATTTGAATACATATTTACAAATTTCTTTTTGATATGAATCAAATTATCTTATAATCTTGGAAAGCATTCAAGGCTAAGAGAACAAAGAAAATAAGAGAATACGCAAGCATTGAAATATTTTATTTGAATTATAACATCTATAGATTTTAAAATATATTAAAATTCGATATTTCTTTATTTGGTTAATAATAGTTAATGCTTATTTTGAATAATAAACATTAATAACAATTATCTACAGTAAATGAAAACAGAGGAACAGGTTATATTACAGTTCCTGATTATCAGATTTCAGTATTGATAAATTAAATGGCAAGAAATCAATTTTAAAATAAGTGAATTGTTTTCCAGTTTTTACATGTAATGAAAATTCTGTAAAAAGATCTTTTTGTGTTGTTACAGTAACTTTATTCTAATAATTTTTTTTAAAAAGTAATTTAAGTAAAATTAATTTCTTTCTGATATTACTTCGTTCTTATTTTACACTGATAATTAAGTCATAAACAAACAAAAACAGCACTATCGCGATAGTGCTGTTTTTGTTTGTTTATGAATTAATTTATCTATATAGTAATATTTTAAATTTTTATACAGTATAATTTATAAAACTCCATTAAAAAAAAGATCTCTCTCAAAATTATGAATCAAATTCCAACTTCAGTTAAATAATTATCCTATTTGGAATGTATTATTCCTTTTCATTATCTTCTACATGGATGCAGCATCTGTTTCTATTCCCACGTTACAACACCTGCGTTGATTACACACAGAGATTCAAGTATTTTTTATAGTAATGCCCATATTATGCATGATTTTAAAGTGAAAAAACCATGTTCAATAATATCAAGAAAATGATTGAACAGAAAATTGTATTTCATAGTAAAATGAAATAATGAAAAAGGGAAAAAATTAATATCTGAAAAGTAAGGGAAGTGATTAATCTAATATATCATTAAGTTAAAATATTTTCATAATTAATTAAAATGTAAAGTGAATACGGATGCCGTTGCTATAGTAATCATTTAAGCAAACTTTGCCATCTCTAATTTCATAAAAATGGATAAATTAGTTCAAGTCTGATATAGCCATGGATGTAGCATATTTTTATTATTTAATTTACCATTACGTTTTTTGTTTGCTGTTATTTTATACAATTTTTTATGTTAAAATTATTATAATAAAATATTACCAATAAACATAATTCATAAAAAATTTAATATTTTCAGATTTTTACAATCGATTAATAAATTATTTGTTAATAAAATAAAGGATTACTTTGCAATAAAAATTTTATTTTATTTACGAATTCAGTTTTTTACATTCTTGATATGCTTTGCTTTCTATATTATAATTTACAAAATTTAAACTAATCAAATAAAAATTATATCAAATTACTATTCATTATAAATTGTCTCTAAACAATTTATCAATCATTGATAAATTTAACCTGAAAATTCCAAATTCTCATTCTGTTATTTTTGTTGAAATTATAATACAAGTAGGCCTCGATTAGTGCGAGTTCGAATAATGCGATATTCGATTAGTGCGACTTATAAAAATGATATCGTTTTTCACTTAGTGCGAGCAAATAATCGATTAATGCGAGTTTTAAGCATAGATCAGTCTTGCTAACAGAGGACCGTCCCCTTTTATGATGTCAATTAACAAATTAATGTTAATTTTCGGTCAGTAAAACTGGACGAGGAGCAGTCCAAGAACAGTCACTTGGCTTTCAAGTCTTTTATGATGTCAATTAACAAATTAATGTTAATTTTCGGTTAGTACCATTTTATGATGTCAATTAACAAATTAATGTTAATTTTCAGTTAGTAAAACTGGACGAGGTCCAAGAACAATCACTTAGTTTTGAAGGGGTGAAACACCAGAAAGATGGGCTTTTTTGCTGTTAGCTATTTAACATTACTGATTATTCAGCTTTGTTATCGTATACATACAGTACAGTACAGAATTTGGCTGTTGGTTTGATGATGGTATGAGACGCAATTCCTGGTAAGTTATTAATTTAGATGATGAACAACGATTTAAAATAATGAAAATAAATATTTCTTAAACAGTATTGTGGTTATTTATCGTGAGTTTGGCTAATGGCCGGAATCTCACAAAGCAAGAACCAATTACCATATTTTACATATAGTTAATACTTCGAGTAGTGCGAGAAATTCGTGGGACCCATTATTCGCACTAATCGAGGTCTATCTGTACAGGTTTCCCTCCTATAACACGTTCTCCTACAATACGGTTTCGCTCCAACAAGTTTGAAAATTGCGGAAACCCTCGTATAACACGGTACTTCTACAACACGGCTTTTACTCTCCTCAGGACCGCCGCTAGACATTTCGGCGCTACAGGCGATTTTGTTTTGGCGCCCTTACTATACTTCATTTCACGTAAGAAAATAGCGTTGGTTTAGATACGGTTATAAATTCTGCCATTTGCAAAAAAATATCACTTGTCAGTTATGAAATAAAATTGACAAAATTAAATTATATTTAACCATGCTTTTGATTTTGACTTTGTAATTTTTAATGTTCAGGTATTGAGCATTTTTACAGATAAAAATATTTAGTATTGACAAATTTTAGTTTCATGAAATTAAATTATGTATTTAATGCATGTAAAAACGCTCGGCTCTCAAACGCCATCTGCTATTTTCTTACGTGAAATAAAGTATAGGACGTTAAGAAGAATTGTTTGCCTTATTCAAAAAGTGCCTCTTCTTCATATGTCATTTTATTTTTATGGGTTGCTTTAGACGCCATGATGATGTAAATGAAGTGAAAATAGAAAATAATAAAATAAATGAAAATCATCATTTTGCCGCCTTTGTCAATCTGGCGCTACAGGCAGGGGCCTGCTCGGCCTGTGAGTAACGGCGGCCCTGACTCTCCTACAACACAAAACATTTTCATTTATTTTCGTAAATCTATACTAGGCAGGGTTGCAGAGTCGGAGTCGGGAGTCGGGGAGTCGAAGGTTTTTGGGTGGAGTCGGAGTCGGATTTTTAAACTGCCTGGAGTCGGAAAAAACAACCGACTCTCGACTCCTTAAGTCCCTACTTACCTAGAACTAGAGCTATATATATCATTTCTATTTAAGGCTAATGATAGTAAGTAATGAATAATATCAGTTATCTAAATTTATGAAAAGGCCCCTATAGTTTTATTAGTTAATTTATGAGTCTCAAGTCTAAGTGGTAAATTTTTGCCCTTTGGAGCCATATTTAGGCTATTATATGAAAAATGTTGTGGTCTAAGCAGTGGCGGCTCGCCCATAAGGGCTGCAGGGCTGCAGCCCTCCCACCAAAATGAAAAATATTGTAATTATATTATTTTGCAATGTTACTGCAATCACATTTGTCATTTGCTGAAAGAAGTAACATTCTATCAAATGAAAGTGCTTCGGATACAAATAAATTTTTATTTATTGTCATTGATAAGCAAATTAAATATACAGGTATATGATTATCTCGAACTCATCGATAACGCTGATTCTTGTATTTTTGAATAGAAACAGTTTTTAACGCATATATACGTCCATATTCCATACCAATAGCTTCAGCTGGGCATTTATGCATCCATAGCAGTCAAAGGATTAAAAATTGGGTATTTATTTATAAACGTTACTTATTTTATTTATAGCCTACATGTAAGCTATATGTTATAATTTGCACTCTGACAAAATTATTGATATTTTTAAAGTTCCTTTAATTTATTGAATATATTTTATTAATATATTCAATAAAATCATTAATTCATTTAGAATACATTCAATTTTTATAAAAAAAATTTTTCTTTCTGTGGATCTTTTAAAAATTAGATGTTCGAAGGCTAGGGTGCAAATGCCCAGCCATAATAGTAAATCTACACAATTATTCTTCGTTTATTAGTCTTTTCATGATTTCATTTTACCTCAATGCGGGGCCAGATTGGTGAAATCGATCCAATCGGCTTAGATCCAGCACTGAGCGGAAGTATTTATACTTTGCCTAAATAGCATTTGTCATTCTATATAATGTCTAGTTATTACATACAATGTCTAGGAAAAGTATATATAATATTAATCGTTTCATACTTTGCTCAAAAACGCCAGGCATTCTATATACTGCCTAGGCATTCTATGTAATGCCTGCTTTTCATACATTGCCGGTAACATATATATATTGACATAACAAGAAGTTACTTTAGGCTTCTTTGTAGACTTTTTTTTTTGTTAACAGATGACGCCACTTTCCATTCAGGGAGAATTGGAGACTTCTATTCCGCCAGAGTCCGTGCATAACAGTTTTTTTTTATTAACAGATGACGCCACTTTCCATTCAGGGAGAATACTCGCTACAATTCGGCGCCAAAATTTACCATTTTTTTGTTAACAGATGACGCCACTTTCCATTCAGGGAGAATACTATTTTTGTTAACAGATGACGCCACTTTCCATTCAGGGAGAATACTAATATTTTTTTTTGTTAACAGATGACGCCACTTTCCATTCAGGGAAAATACTAAGTGACGGGGCGAAACAAGCCCTTCCACAGGATACACCCCTGCGGAGGGGTCAGCCGGATTGTGGAGGACGGGGATCGACGGTACCTCTGCGGAGGGGTCAGCCGGATTGTGGAGGACGGGGATCGACGGGCACCCAGATCCCATGATAAATATTTTCAAGGGGTGGGACCCGAGATTCGAACATGGACCTCATGATAAATATTTTCAAGAGGTGGGACCCGGGACTCGAATAGGGATCAGCCGGATTGTGGAGGACGGGGATCGACGGGCCGGGCCCGGAAGTCAGCCGGATTGTGGAGGACGGGGATCGACGGGCCGGGCCCGGATCAGCCGGATTGTGGAGGACGGGGATCGACGGGCCGGGCCCGGACCCTCAGGATAAATATTTTCAAGGGGTGGGACCCGAGACTCGAACCCGGGTCCTCAGAGTGGAAAGCCGAAGCGTTTCCACGCGGCCAATCCGGCCGACTCAACCTTGGGATATGGACCCGAGACTCGAACCCGGGTCCTCCAGAGTGGAAAGCCGAAACGTTTTGAGTCCTCACGCGGAATCCGCGTGAGAATAGGATCAACTAGATAGGCAGAGGCTCGAACCCGGGTCCTCCAGAGTGGAAAGCCGAAGCGTTTCCACTTGGACCGGGCCCGGACCCCATGATAAATATTTTCAAGGGGTGGGACCCGGGTCCTCCAGAGTGGAAAGCTGAAGCGTTTCTACGCGGCCAATCCGGCCAGGGGATCGACGGGCTGGGCCCGGACCCCATGATAAATATTTTCAAGGAGTGGGACCCGAGATTCGAACCCGGGTCCTCCAGAGTGGAAAGCCGAAGCGTTTCCACGTAGCCAATCCACTGGGTCCTCCAGAGTGTAAAGCCGAAGCGTTTCCACGCGGCCAATCCGGAGGTCCTCCAGAGTGGAAAGCCGAAGTGTTTCCACACGGCCAATCCGGCCCGTCCTCCAAAGTGGAAAGCCGAAGCGTTTCCACGCGGCCAATCCGGCCGACGTCTTTGTAGACTTGCCTTTATTACTGCATTTTTTATCGCAACATTTAGACAATGTCAAATTTAAAACTAATATAAATCTTAAAAATATAACTTTATTCTTATATTTTTAAGATTTATATTAGTTTTAAATTTGTTATTGTCTAAATGTTGCGATAAAAGATGTAGCAATAAAAGCAAGTCTATAAAGAAGCCGAAAGTAATTTTTTGTTATAATATGCACTACCTACTACAAATTTAATCTTTATATATTGATATATTTATAAACATACGAATACAGTGGGCTGCACTTTGCCAACGTTGTGATGATATTACGCAAATGAGAACTCAAGAAAAATGCAGACTGCATGCTGATCGGTTAACGAACTGTTCGATAATGAACACTTTCGCGAAAGATTTTTATGTTCGGATAAGGAACACTTCACAGAACAAACTGTGGGACCCGCGGTCTGACGGAATGACAGGGCGGCCGGATGGCCGCATGGTAAAGCTGTGGCTTACCATCCTGGAGGATCTGAATTCCACTTCTCCAATTTTTCAGAAAGGATCCGGACCCGGCCCGTTGAACCTCATCCTTCAACCATCCGGTTGATCCCATCATGGGTGTTGGCCAGCCTGATGGCCGCCGCGAGATAAAAATATCTCACGAGGATATGGCGGCTTAACTAACCTAACGGAATGCCTTGCGCATTCTTGGACTTATAGGTAAGAATGTGAGAGCAGTAGTCTTTCCTGATTAAAATGAACTCGGAAACAACTTAAAACAATTCAAAGATTTATTAAAAAAATAAGAGAGAGATTTTACAATATTCTGGTCTTAGAATGCACCCATACCAGGATGAGGTCAATAGGCTTGGGATCTCTACCACGACAATCACTTCCGAAAAATTCTGAAGAAGAGAGAAAAGCAATCAATATTGGACAGATTCTTTAACGGAAAATAAACATAATAGATTAAAATGCAAGACTATGTTTGTATATATTATAGTTATTACATATAAATAAACATAGTAAGAAATTATATAATTAATTTATTTTTTTGGGTCTCCAGAACGAATTAATCAAATTCCCATAAAAACCTATGGTAAATCGATGATCGGTTAACGAACAATTCGGATAACGAACATTATCTTTGAACGACTATGTTCGTTAACCGATCTCCCACTGAATATCCATACTGATACGAATCATAAATTCGTATCCATAGCTTTTAATGAATTTCATTAAAAATTTCGGACATATTTGCGAAATAAATATCAGAATTTTATGATCAATAAAAGAGTTATATAGGATATAATATTGCATAATTGAAAAAATTCTGTTTTTGTATAAAGAAATTATTACTCAATGATTTCCTAGAGCATTCGTTCAATATTTATGCCATACAGAACTTAAAAGAAATTAGAGATTTATTTCATTTAAAAATTTGTAATATAGCTTATTTATAATGTATTAATCCTATTTATTATATATGTATTCTTTTAATATTAATAAAAATATTTTTCGGGATTATACAAAATTATTTAAAATATAAATTATTAATCACTTCCGAAAAATTCTGAAGAAGAGAGAAAAGCAATCAATATTGGACAGATTCTTTGAACCCTGATACTAGGGACACACAATACACACTCAAAATGTAACCATTGATAAATACTTTGCTAAAATTAGTCATAAACGCAATTTCGTTAGTTGGCCGTGAGAGGATGATATGCAGTCTATTTTCGATTTCGATTTGAATTGAATTAATTTTGAGATTGCGTTAATTGTTGCCATTTGAGTATTTTGTATTCCAAACGTACAATTTTTAAATAAAAAGTAATTTTTTATTCTTCAATAAAGGAATGTGAAAGAGAAGAAAAACATTTTACGGATAAATAAATTTTATTTTTGGTTATATGCTAAGGAACGATTGTTTTGTAGCGGGTTACATTACAGATTTTATAGAGAGAGCAGAAGATACATAAACTTTAAATGTGGGAAATAGTTCAGAAAATGAAGTTGATATTGTTAAAAAGAAAAAACGTTCTCATTTTTAATGAATAGCGTAAAGAAGATAGAATTATTAAATGAATATTATATAGGTTATATACTTTTTTCTTTCCTTTTGTTTTATGTATATTATTTTTTAGGGTCTTATGTAGGCCTATATATTTTTTCTTTCATGTTTGGTGTTATTAATATTCTTAATAAAAATTAACTTTCTTATGTGGAATTAAAGAAAATTATTTATTTTTTATTGGATTTGGAACGTATCTCTCCTTTTTGTATTGGCTCTGGGTCTCATATAATACGGTTTCACACAACACGCTGTTTTTCAGGAATCTCTCTACCGTGTTATAGGAGGGATACCTGTACTGTACTATATGGTTAACCAACGATGTGGTTAATACCAAGGATGGTTAACACAGATAACTCCCCAATTTCGTCAAGCCACGATGTTATTTTGTATCTTTATTTATATATTTCTTAATTTATATATATCTATAGCATAACTATGTTATCTAAATCTAATGTTTCGTTTTCAAATTTTTTTGTTGTTGATAATAAATGTTCGTTTATCTTTTCAAACAAAAAATTTATAAATGTTATCTCAACTTATATTTTGAGAGAAAAATTATGCAAAAGTACAGCGAGAACCTAGTCTATTTATTTACAAATGATTAGGAAAAAATAATAATTGAAAAAGTAACATAAGTAAAAAATTTTATTTAAATGCAGAATTGGCAAGATAATTTTATTAAATCTGATAACGAAACATTTGGTTTAGATAACAATAAAATAGAAAAATGATAAATTCAAAAAGTTACATACGTAAAAAGTCTCATTTAAATTATAAGCAAAATTGGCAAGATAATTTTACAAAAATAAAAACAAGATAAAATGTATCGTAAAACAGATTACAGGACTTTTTTAGAATTAACTGACTGATTTCCTTTTTTTTTTTCTTTGTTTCTTATAGAAATTATGGTCTAAAATGCCTAAACTGGTAGAATTTTCCTAATTTTTGACTAATCAGCAAGTTCGAATCTTACCACACATACCTCTTTTCCTATACACACAATCACAATCCTCCTGATCAGGCAATTAGCAGAATCATGAGAATAAAGTGATAAACGGAACATGAAAGGAAGATTTTTATTAATTTCATAAAAAAGCTCTACTCTAATCAAATAAAATAAATTTTATTTTAAAACATTTTCGATCTCGAAGTCATTATCAGTACGGTCTATAAGAATCAATAATTGGAACACCACTGAGTTAGAATTCCTAACACCATAGGTGCCGATCCACGGGAGTAGTCATCCCTGTATAAATTTGTGGGCGGCAAAAGAATCTTTTCGCTCTCGTGTAATTTTATATTTATCAGTGAAAAAATTATCATAAATGCAAGTAATCATTAATATCAAAACGACCGATCGTTTTTGTATATTTTTTTATGAAAAGCTATATAAATATTTAAATATTGATAATTCTTGCTTCCCTAACAAGAATTAAGGCAGAATGGGGTAAGGGCGTACTTGGGGGAAATGCATTAACGGAATTTTTTTATTATAAGATAATCGAAATTTTGTTATTTGATATTGTAGTATTTCTACTACAAGTTAATATCCATCTATATGCTATTTGATATTGTAGTATTCTACTACAAGTTAATATCGATCTATTACGTAGATATTTCACGATGAATGATGCGAATTCAGTATTTACATCGACTTTTACAAACGCGTCTCGTCCGAACAGCAAATAAAATTTTGACAGCATTTTAAAAAGTGCAATAATTCTTAAGATAACTTTGTATTAGGAGATATTTTTTGATAACTACGAAGAATATTGATTAAGATTTATATTACGTAAACAATATTTTTTGACATTTCAAAATTTATTGAGAAAGACCCTGGTAAGCTCTTGTCCCGTAAATGTTACCTAGGGCAAGTGCGGAACAGCACCTTGGGGTAATCGCGTTATAGGCTGTTCTGGCCTCATAACGCGTTCAATTTTATTTTTTTCGTGTTCTACATTTTAATCTGTTTATTAACTTCTTTTTCTAGCATATAACATGGGTCGCAGCTACGTCAGAAAAACCAACGGGGCGATTATTCAAAAAAATGAACAATGCGAACGTTGTCCGAGATGACGATTGATAAATGCGAAGATATCAATTAAAATTTTTGTATAAACCATTTTTTATTCGATAAAAAACATTTTGTCACATTTCACTATACCATCCCTCACATTTCACAAGGGGAAGACACAACTTCCGTCCCCCCTGCCTGTATGTTAAAGTCGATTTCGATCGGCTTTAACCTACAAGTTAGGGCCATCGAAAAGTGACTCGTGTAAAAGGGTTTAGGTCACTATGCCTTCGTTTTTAAAAACGAGGTCAAATGTCATGACGCCAGACTGCGCCGCTTAAATGCCTAAAAAAATTAGACCCTTTTCAGCCAAAGTAGTGGCATAGTGGTTAAGGCGCTTGCCTGCGGAACTGAACACTGTGAATTCGAGTCTCGCTTACGTAATGACTTTTTTCAAGTGAATAAATTAAAATATTACTAGCAATAAAACTTCTGATAAAATCAAATTTTTTTGTCATAGTTACGTATGAAATAGCAGTAATTCGACGAGTTGCTACTATTCCATACGTAAAGAGGCTTCGAGCGCAAATGTATGAATTAGATATCACCCGACGTATAGTGTATTACGACAATTAGAGAGAGAAAGAGTTAACCACTACGCTACCGCTTTGGTTGAAATAACTGCAATTTTTTAGGCATATAAGCAGTGCGGTGCGGCTTTATGACATTTGACCTCGATTTTTTTAATAACGAAGGCATAGTGACCTAAACCTTTTTACACAGGTCATTTTTCGATGGCCTTCAACCTGTAGGTTAAAGCCGATCGAAATCGGTGGGACGGAATTGTCCTCTCACATTTCAAGAGTTCAATCCTTGTTTCTTTAACAAAGGATAACTCTAAAACGAACAACTTATCTTAATGCGGTTAAAAGCATTTTATAGTATCAATAGATTTGTTCATAATTCTGCTCGTGCCAATTAGCGTGCGTAAATAAATTTCAAAACTTTTTTAACTTGCACGTACGCTCTTACTTCGTTTCCGGTTAAATGCGGGATAGCTGACATTTTATAAGATTTTGTCGCAAATATAAAATTTTCAGAAATGATTTAAACGGTATTAACTGTGAAATACCATTGTTAACAACCTTGTCAAATCTATACGATAGGTTGAAACACAGAGTAATATATACAGAGTGCTCACTCATATATTTACTATCAGCGCCTTAGCGGTGAACCAAAGAACTAAGAGAATATTCTGTTTCATTGCGCATGTTCAAACTTAGAGTTCGTCTTTCAAACCCAAGTTCAAACCACGTGTTTCAACCATCGTTGGTTTCAACTGAGTTCTGAATCGTTAATTTAGCATCGTTACATTACTCTAGTATTATATATAAATCTAATTTAAAAATCATTATGGATAAACGGAGGTGTTTTCTGTGTAATAAGAGTAAAGACTTTACAGATTCTCAAAGGATCAATTAAGGTAACGTATTATTTTATTATTAGTTGAAATCAATTCGTGAAGCTAGATGAATTAGATTTAAAATGTTAATTAAATATGCTTTAATACTATATTATGCTAAAATGCAAAGATTCGGACTTAAAAAATAATAAATTGGACTAAAATAGAATACCATGAATCAAACAAAAAATGATATGTAGAAAATTTATAATAGAAATTTTTTATAATATATTGTCATACACTTGTATGGATTGTAATCGTATATTTATATTTCAGATTTGAAGAGATCATTCAGGAAAGAATTGAGTCAATTACAACGAATAAAAACGTGCTAATTGTTTCAATATTAAAAGTGAAGTTAATTTTGTATTATGTTCTTGATATTTGGAATTTTACAAATGAAAGTTATAGAATTATAATTATAATATTGTTATGTTTGAAAAACATTTGAAAACTGAAAAGCTATAGATAGATATCTAAAGTAATGTAATACGAAATTTTTGTTTCGTGTGTATGATTTTTATGATGATAATAAATTTTAATTATTAGACTTTCACCTGTTAAAAATATTTGTTTCTTTAGTTAATTACTTATTTCTTTTAATTTAAAATTCCTATAAAAATTTTAAGAAACTAATTTTTAAAATACAGTAACAAAAATTTTTCTATGAAATAAAATGACATAAGCATATATTTTCGACCCTGTTTCAATCGCAGAGTTAGTTCTTTGGTCCAACGCTAGGAGCGCCACATTGAAATTTGAAGTTAACATAGCAACCAATGGAAGTGAGCACTCTGTATATATTACTCTGTGGGTTGAAATATCTTCGTTTAAAGTCCAACTATGTAAAAACCGCTCTGCACTTACCCCACTCCGCCTTGCAAGTTTTTGACGCTGATTACCATATTATTTAAAATATTACATAATATTAACTTATAATCGATAAAATCTTTTGAAATAAATTTATTTTATATACAGTATTGTATAAATAATAATAATTAACCGTTAGATGGCTCTGTTCTAACAATTTATATCACTGAATATATAAAACATTATTTTGCACCTAAAATAATAAATGCCGGTTTTCCTTTCATATCTGTTTATTGTAATAAAAAGTCCAACATATTTTATACAAAGATAAATCAAATTGGATATAACGTAGTTTGATTTGTATATCATAATAATCTAATAAAATTTTTTTATTTTATGAAAGAAAATTATACAGTATATAAAGATATTTAACTTGGACATAAAGAGAAAATTACATTGTATGTACTGTATATATTTATATTATTTATAACAGAAATACTATATATAAGCAATAACGAAAAATTTTGCAGATGCATTTAATTTGGGTGCTAATGAAAATTCGAACTCGAATTCCATTATCATACACCAGAGATGATGAACCTATGGCATGCTGGAAAAATTTTTGAACACGCATAAACTTGGGATTGACATATTGTTTAATATTCGGATTGACACGGGAATAGTATTGTAAAAATTTGGCGAATTTTGGTATGCGCCCTTAAAAAGGTTCGCCACCCCTCTAACACCTAAAAACTGCAGCTATAATCATCACCTTTTATTACAATGAAAATTAAAGACATTTATTTTCATTTCTATAATTCGCTTTATTCCATTCAACAAAGTAATATTCCCTTAGTTACGTATTCTGTTCTTAGCAAAGATCATTGGTTCTTAGTAATTATTTTATTATTTGATTCTGAATATTTCATTTTTTATCTCTTATTTAAAATAAATTTATTTTTTGTGTGTTTGTGATATGCGAGCTCTCCAAAGCGCGGGACCTGAATTAGGTGCTTCGCTTGCCTGAGCCTAAGGATGGCATTGTGTAGTTGTTTTATTTGCATATAAAATCAAATTTCCGAAACCTTATTATGTATTATTAATTTATGATTAATTTATATCATGAGTATAAAATTATTATTATTATTATTATTATTATAGATTAATTTATACAGTATCTCTAAAATGGCGCACTCCCTATTTTGCAATTCCTTGTTTGTAAATATCAAGGTAAACATACGTCATCTTATAGAAATTTTCACGAATTATTTATGTTAGAAACAGAGCCCTCTAACGGTTATTATTATATATACAGTACATAAAATAAATTTATTTCGAAATATTTTATTAATTATAAGTTGATATTATGTAAGATTTTAAATTATTTAAAATGTAATCGAGTAATTATTATGCGTTACAGTGCGTTATTTTGTATTGTTTCCTATCTGTACGATTATTAGCGATAACAATAACTTAAAAATAGGAATTTTGTCTTTTCATAAAAATATTCCTTTTAAAGTTAAAAATATATTCGATAAATCTATTTTGAAATTTTCTATGCCTATTTTTAATCAAGAAATTGATCATATTTACATAAAATATTAATAAATCAATATAATCGATACAGAATAAACAATGGAAATATTGTGTAATATAATAAGTGTACGTAGATCTACGAGTACACGATTACATGCGTAACGATTGTATTTATAGGTGTATTCAGCTGATAAAATTTAGTGTATGTAATCATGTCAACTAGTTTTGCGTAGAAATAAAAACTCATCTAGTGATTTTATTTTATGCTTCAATGCTCTTTATAATTTTCCACCTAGAGGAGCAATAGAAATATTAAACTAAAACGAGATAACTACAAGTTTCCGGAATTAATTAATTGATAAACCGGTAATTAATCGATTAATCGAGCAATAATTTAGCGATTAAAAGAGGAAAAATAATTAAATGGGGTTTATTATGTGTTTAAACGCAATAATCAGACACGTTTTGGCAGAAAGCAATTTATGTCACGTGATATTCGGTTGTCATGCAACGTCGTCATTCATTTATATAACTGACCCTTGAATTATTCATAAATTCCTGCATTTCAATGAGATAAGGGTGCTGACAAATTGGTTCGAGTGCAAACGATTAGTCATAAATCTCCGAAACTTCTATAAAATATGATATTCGAACCAGATAAATGAGGGTGATACGCAAGTCTGCAAGTCTTTGCCTGCAGTAATTAAACTGTTACGACTCACGCTGTTTTTCAGTTACCGGTACCGTATTTAGACTTGTGCAACGCAAAAATTTCGTCAGAATCATAAGTAAGAATAGATCTTCCGGGAAGTTTTATTAAGCCCTGAAAAACAAAGCCTTATTTCTTTAGAATTTTTATCCTTTCTTTCGTAATACCAAAAAAGTTAGAACATACAATATACTGAACGAATCATTAAGACATAATACTTATATATTTCTGTAAAACTAATAGATACATTTGGAGGAAAATATCTGTAAGTTTTTTGTATGCAATAATCACCTGATTGTTTGCCGGCAAGTTATATTCATTAAAAATTGATTATCCATTTTCATCTTAAGAATAGCTATTTTTATTTATTTTCTACATTTATCTTTCTAAGCTTTTTAACATGTTTATTGCAGATTTACAATGATTAAGATCTATAAATTCCATTCTGATTTATTTAATTTAAAATCCACTAACATTTTTTTTTTTAATTTATCAATTTATTTATATGAAAAATTATCATTGTTGCAGACTAGCGTGTTTCATCTAATTTATGGATTCTAAGATAGTTGAAACACTTTTTCTTCGAAATTCTAGAACGTTTACTTATTTACATCCAATAAAACTTATTTAAGAAAAAGCATAATTAATTATTTCTTAATTTTATAAGACTATGAGATTATTTTCAGTTTTCTGATTTCTAGACGGAAAACGTCCTTGCATAAGCATGATTAATTACGTTATTAATTAAATTCTGTATTAAATACATTAATATCGAAATTTATTAAAAGTAAAAACTTGTATTGGAACTTGAATGATAATATTATAGTATAGATTTTTTACGGTATAAGATTTAATTACATAGATTTTATCTTAGGATTTCTAAATTTTACAGTAATCCCTTTAAAACGCTACAGAAATGAGATCGATATAGTCATAAAACATTTAAATCTAATTTGAATTATTTCATGAATAAAATTTAAAAAAGAAAAGAAAACTGTAAATCAATATCAGATAAACAGTTATCAAGATAAAAACTTAACACATTATGACTGCTTAAATTAAACCGAAACCATAAAAAGTATAATCTCAAATTGTATTATTTTTGTATGTAACATAACCATATATTATCTGCTTAGGGAGATAAAATTATCCATGTGGAAATATTTGGAGATTTCAAAACAAACGAGGTGTTTCCTTGGTATCAGGTGAATGCAGGATGTCAAATAATCGAATATGACGTAAGAAACCTGGATAACATGAAACGCAGTTTAGGATCTCCTGATAAGAAGTAACAAAAACTAGAAATGATACATCTGTACGATAGTTTATTAGTCTTTTAAATTTAACGAATCAAAAATATAGTTTCTTAGTACTGTTTATTTTTTTCAACATAAATTTCTTTGCGATGATACATATTTAAAAAGATTGAATTTTAAAATAAACTAATAATAATCGTTTCTACAGCAACTCAAACCAACAAAATATTATAGAAAAAAGTAAGAAAGACAACAATGTTTTCCAAGCGTGTAACGTTCTACTTGTTTGTCGTTCCATCATCATCAGCTTATAAAAATGAAGAATATAAGCCGATTTGATAACAGTGTAAATATCATCCTAAAAATAGCAAAATATCTAAAACATGGAGAAAAATCATTTCTGTATGACATAATAGACTACGCAGATCAATAACTTATTCCGTGGAACGCTACACTGTATACAATATCCGTTGAAGGGACTGTGCGAAGGATATTTAACTTATAATTCGTGAGAACGGAAACATTAATATAATTCACACATAAAAAAAGCAATAATTGTTCAGTTCATTGCTTGTAAGCATAAAATGTTATGCTTTACTACACCGGAGTGTGTTGCCGTACTTTATTCTAAAGGTTTAGACCCCATTGGCCTACTGCCAAATTCCGATATAGTTATGACTAGTGTATGATCGTTAACTTATTTCCTATCGTAAACAAAACAAAGGCATCTTAGCGTACGTGTATCATGTCATGTAATAAATAAAATAAATAAACAGTAGTGTTTAACACGCTTTTTCAGAGTATTGCTTAAAAACATGCCTAAGTGCATTATTATTACTGAATATGTATCTTGAATTTTCTTTGATGAATTTTAATACAGTATTTCATTCACGTTTTTCCAGATTTTAGAAGTTTTTAGCCTTTATTTATTCGTTTTAAATGAATAAACCTTAAGAAATGATATCTAAATGGTTAAATTCCTTATAAAATATTATTACGAAAATGTAAGCTTACATGTTAGACCTTTGACATTTGTTTAATCATTTTTTTCTCCAGAATTTTGCGAAAATAACTGAATTAGATCAACATTTATATAAGAAAAAAGAAAAAGATAAGCCAATTCTCCAAACTATCGATCTGTTTTATTATGAAATAGTTCTTAAAGTAAGCCTATCAATCGTAGCTGTTTTATCACTTGAATTGTAACAAAAGTCAAATTTGTAATATGATCTTTTAAAGGCATAATTAAAGAAATAATAATTAAAAGGGGGATTTTAAAATTGCCGATATTTTTTTTAAATTTTGGTTTGATACGCCTTTTAAAATATCTTAAAATATAGTAAAACATAAACAGAGATTTTTTTCTAGTTAGGTGTCACATAACATGACTTTCAGTCAAGGAGATAAGAGGACCAGATGGTAAGGGTGTGCGAATAGACCTCTAGTACTCAACTCACTTTGGGTCGGATTAGGTTAGACGAAACACCCTTTAGTAGGAAGTACATGACTAATAAAAGAAGAAAAAAAGTGGGATTTCAACCCACATTTTCTCCTCCTTTCACCAAAGTAATTGATATTTTTTGACCTTTTACAGCGACAATTAATTCTGAGTTGATAGAGAAAATAAATATTTTTAAATGGAAAACTAATCTTTTTAACTAGTTTTCATAGAGGAAAAACCAAGATCAAAGTAATAATATCGACCACTTTTTTTCTGCAAAGCAGAGGTTACGACCCATTTCTTATTCTCCAAGTATTAAAAAAAAATGATTTGTGATGTAAGAAGCCGCCAATAAAACCACTGAAGACGAACATAGACAATCACTAATCCAATCTTATATTTTGTCTACAATACTTTAAGTAATTGACTATTTTTCGATATACGCTTAAATAGTTATAATCTGTTCATATTACGTTCGCAGCTTAGGTGGCTTTATTTTTATTTTTTATCTTCCTTAATTCAACTTTTAAAAATGCTTTAAAATAATCACGTGATATTAATTATGAATCAAAAAAATCTAATACGTTGTTAGCAGCAACGTGATTTCAATATTAAAAACCGAATTCTTTGAATCATTTATTACGAATAAAAATGCGTATTTTTCTTTAAATATTTGATATTAACTTTTCTGTTTAATAGAAATTCTTTTACGTCATTACGATGTCAGTAGGGAATGTTTAATATTTAGTAAATTAAATTTGCTTTTTTAATTTTTTATATTTTATCGTTTTTGGGTCTATTTGAATCCTGTTTTTTTTTATTGTTGCAAAGACGAACATAGACAATCACTAATCCAATCTTATATTTTGTCTACAATACTTTAAGTAATTGACTATTTTTCGATATACGCTTAAATAGTTATAATCTGTTCATATTACGTTCGCAGCTTAGGTGGCTTTATTTTTATTTTTTATCTTCCTTAATTCAACTTTTAAAAAATGCTTTAAAATAATCACGTGATATTAATTATGAATCAAAAAAAATCTAATACGTTGTTAGCAGCAACGTGATTTCAATATTAAAAACCGAATTCTTTGAATCATTTATTACGAATAAAAATGCGTATTTTTCTTTACATATTTGATATTAACTTTTCTGTTTAATAGAAATTCTTTTACGTCATTACGATGTCAGTAGGGAATGTTTAATATTTAGTAAATTAAATTTGCTTTTTTAATTTTTTATATTTTATCGTTTTTGGGTCTATTTGAATCCTGTTTTTTTTTATTGTTGCAGTTGTCGTTGGTATTACTATATTTATTTTATTATTCAAGTCATTGACTCTAGACTTTATTTTAAAGTGCGAGAATATTACAGTGGCCGTAATCTCCATATAAAGAATTAGTTTTTTTAGTGGTAATATAAATAAAAAGATAAGTTTATATAATGTTGGTATAAAATATTAACTTAACAAAAAATAAAACTTTAATTATTTTAATTCGAAAAAGATATTCAAACACATTGACGGAAGATGTATAATATACAATAATTGTTTCCAGTCAACGTTCCAAGAAGAAAATATGGTATTTCAGATTTCAAACAAAATAACAGTTTGACATTTCGATATCGTATTCATCAAGTCACTTTTGGCATTTGGTAAGATTACAAACAAAATCGCTATATATCGTTTTTATCCTTTTATGAAAGTGTTTTGAGATTGCGTAATATATCACATTATCAATTTACTCTACTGAGTTTCAAATTGCTTATACAAGGATATTTTTGATATAAACAACAGTAATCGTATACTGTTTTAATTCAAATCAGGTTAAAACAGGAAATAATAGTTATCATTTAATAGCTATTGAGACATAATAAAGTGCAGTACTTTTTTTACTAGTTTCCCTCATTGCAATCATTCTAATTTAAAGTGAATTTCCGAATTAGAATTAGTTTGTATTCTTCTATTCATTTCAAACATTAATTAACCTCTAAAAATGTAAAAATCTTTAAAATTGTTTCCATTAAAATAATTATTTTTTCACAAATATCAATTTTCTACATGAAATTAGTTTACTTTTCCTATTAATAACTTTGAATATTAATATTGTATATGATTATTTTTCTTTCTATCATCAAGAACTGGTAATTATATATTTTTTAATGATTTAAAAATGATAATTTTTCTTTTTTTTTTTAAATAAGATAAATTTAATTTCAGTGTTGCAAATATTTTCATTTCACATATATTGTACAATATTAAATTAAAATCTAGTATCTCCTTTATTAAAAATGGGGTTTTTATTAAATATTACTTATATTAATTCATAAAATCAATTCGATCATTTAAATAAATGAATTTTATTTTATAAAAGACATAAATTACTATATTTTCTAGATAACTATATGACATGAGAAAAATTTATTTTTAAATTAATAACAACAAAAAAGAATTATAAACAATTTTAAAACTATTTTCTAATAATGAAGAATATATACGGTATATATATTTTTTTAAGATTGAAAATATTTTTTCCTAAAAATTTCAAAATATTTTTCAATCTTTTCAGTGTGATATAAATCAAAAATAAGGTAATTCTACAGTTTAAACTGGTATTTTGTTTTAATTAAATTTTGCATGAATTGTTCTAATGGTGATTCATTCTCCTTAATGTTATACTTTAAATTTAAATAAAATATGAATTTAAACCTGCAATATTATTTGTAAGCATTGGGTATATTAACTGCATCTTAAAATAATATTTACCTATAAATTAAACTTTTTAGTTTTTTATTAATAAAATTTTATAATGTATATTTTAAAATAAGTGACTTTTTATTAACATTCTAAATACAATAATATAACATCCAAATATTTTATATATTGTTTATTTACAGAATGATGAATTTGCCAATAATTTTATCTAAAACCAAACAATAAAAGAATTTAAGATACTAAACTGAATTGGAAACTTCAATAAATATATCATCTATATAATTCATATACAAATATTGTGCTGATTTTTCAAGAAATATAAATGCTAATAGAAATGTTGTTTAAATAAATTTTAATTTTTAAAATTTTATTTTTAGAATTAATTTTTAAGATAGAAAAGAATTAAACAAGAACAAATGGAAAAAGCTAGAATTCAGCTGGAAGCAAATTCTTAAATGTCAAACTGTAAATCCTGCATTGCATACAGCCTTTAAAATGTAACTGAAATATTGCTTATACTAAAATATATCAAATTAACAAAATCACAAAAAGTATAAAAATTAATATAATAATTTTGTGCTTATATTTACTAACTTTTTCATTTTCAAAAAATACTGTTAAAATAGTAAGATATAAGTTTATATGGTCTATTAAAAGTTGTATCAATATCCCAATTCAGTATCATCCTAAATCCATCTGCATTACAGTTAAATTTTTGTAGATCTAATGGCAATTTGCCATTTAAGGGTGTGCCTCAATTATGTTAATTTTCATACAAAGATTTTGAAAAATTTAGAAAATAATTTTTAAGTATATGCTATATATATAAATTATGTGAATTATGCTAAATACATAAATTATATGAATTATTCCCATAGTACAATATTTATATATTAGAGTATGTTATAATATAAAGATAAACAATATACTGAACTGAAAAAAATGGTACTTTTTATTTAGGATAGGGGATAAAATAAAATATTAAAACGTGTAATTCCACTATCATTAAGTTAAATAAAAATAAGTAATTTAATGATTTAGCTGCCAAAAGCAAATTACAAAAGTTAGTACAAGCATAGTTTCTTACATTTATTTAAAATTTACTATACTATAGTTTAATTAGTTTACTTTTTATTGGATATCTTTTTACCTATATAACAAATTAAATACTTTCATCTATTATAATTTGATTTAAAATAAACAAATCATATGAATTTTTAACTTTTGAATTCATTCAAAAAAATAAAATAGAAAAAGAAAATGGCTAAAAGCCCTTCAAATTTTATTATACTTTTTAAAAGTTATCATAAAAAAGGAAAAAAATATCATTCGGTTCTGATTATTGGGTAACTAGGTTTTATCATTAAGTTTAATAACTAAACAATAAGCTATTTTATATTTTAATTACAAATCAGCCATTCTATTTGACATGAAAAAAGATAAAAGTGTAGTTCCATTTATGAAAGAATGCAGTCTCATAAAAATTTCTTATGAGAAAATTTAAATGATCATAGGAGAATGTTAGCCCAAGGCATTGTAGGGAATGAAACAAAAATATCTGGTTTTTTCATCTGCTATTGTCTGCTAGATGATTGCTCAAAAAACTTTTGCTCATTAAATAGATTTTCTAAAAGCCAAAGCATTTTTAATATATTTATTAAAAAAGTATTGTATGTATGTATATATATATTATGTACAGTATTTTTAGTATCATTAATCATATATTTACAGCAGAAATTATTTAATATTAATTGTTTTTAGTAAGAAGGAAATTTGTAAGAACAACTTTTTCATACTAATGGAATTGTTTTTAATTTTAAAATGGAAATAAATAGATAAATTCAATTTATATTGTTTATATAAAACAGTTTTATAAACAATATAAATTTTAAAAAGTATTTTGAAAGTAAATGAATGAAATAATCTTTCAAATAACTAAATCTGAAAGATTATTCTTTTATTTCTTCTACAATAAAATACTAATACTTCTCATATTTATTATGAATGATTTTCTATATCTTATATAATGTAACAGATTTTAATATAAATATGAAACTACCATATTTTATTATTTAATTCATTTTCTTTATATTTTAAGTGTATAAAAATTATATGAGTTTCCAATGTTTTATAAAACAAATTTTATTGATTTTTTTTAAATCAAGAAATGTAAACTTAAATTTAATTAATCATTAATTAACTAATTTTAAAATTCCAAATAAGCAAATATTCTATTTATTTAAATATAAGCTGTAATTTAGTTTGTATTAATAACTTTGAAAGGAGTTTCATTTCCAGAGTTTTGAGTATAAATATTAAATTTATCTGAAAATTTTAATGTTGGCGTGATTTTATTTTTTTAAATTCCAATAATTTATTTCAAGATTAATATTTAATTAGATTATTTAAATATAATTTAATATTAACATTTTTTCCAAGTTTATCTATTTAAGATAAATTTGCAAAAAAATGTATGTTTATTTTAATTCTTTTATTTATTTGTTATTTCATATTTTTATTTGTTATTGTCATATGATTTTTTAATAAAAAAACAGAATTAAACTTAAAAATATAATAAAATAAAACAAACAAAAAGACAAACAGAACAAAACAAAACATTTGTTACATAACATTTAATGTCACAAATAAACAGATGATTTTTTAACAAAAGAAATTTGGAATGTTGTTTTGCAAACAGAACATAATATAATATAATGCTTCAACAGAATAGATCACAATGTAATTCCATATCTACGAAAATCACGGATGACATACTCACCCAAGGGTTCTTTGGGACGAAGATTGTGCTTTGGAGGTGGCTCATGCTGGCTGCCCGATTTCTGACCTACAAAAGAAGATTCCATCCACACCATTTTGGATCTCTGTGGTGATGTATCAGGAGTCTGCTGTTGGATCTCTTGTGCTTCATGTTGATTGGCATCCCATGATAATTCACTATTGTATACACTTTGAATATAAGAATACCTGTCCCTACAGAAAGCAAGAGGTCTCTCGTGTATATCATGCTGACCAGCTATTTCGGACACGTTTCCAAAGAACGTGCCATTAGCTGGATATGAATCATGTCTTCTATCACCCCCGTCTGCACTATCCAGACGAGGGGAAGTAGGACTATATCTAGCATAAAGAGGACTATGAGGTGCTGGAGAAAGAGAACCACTACCCGGACTCTGTGCCGCAGTGGCTGCAGCTCTCCATCCTAGATAAGGTTGTCGGAAAGAGCGGTAAGCATTCCAAGAAGGTTGACTGCTCGCTGTAGTAGAGGGTACACTACCAGTCGATAATCTGCTACTGCTCCACCGGCTCAGACCATAGTGAAAAGTGCCCTGTTCCCTTGGTGATAGAGAACATGAACTTCCAGTAGGTAAGCTTTCTCTGGATGAACGTAAAGAGACCACATTTCTCCAATCAGTAGAAAATTTTCTTGGAGTACTTGTGGTTAAACTAGAAACAGAAGGTGTTCTGGAACCAGAGCTTTTCCAACCTTGCTTATCAGACTCCCTTTTCAACAGGAAACCTTCTTTTGGTTTTCTGCTCCACTCAGACTGCTTATACCAATCAGGTATAGTTAGATTCTGCAAAGATCTTTCTATTCTCAACTCTCTTTCAGATTTAACTCTGTTAGAAAGAGTATTCTCTGGTGCCAAAACTGCAGCCCTATTATCATCTTCCAGTAAGAAATCCATACTCCTTGCTCTGGTACCATCTTCAATTGCAGGAGGTTGAGGACTGGGACTATCTAGAGCCAACATGCTGATAGCTTTATGTTTGGAATTGGAATCTAAAGATGTTTCACACACTTTTCTACACACAAGTGTATCTAGATCGGTTTCTAGATATGTATTAGTTTCTGGAATTCGATTCCTCTTCTGTCGATGCAGGTAATCTGTATACGAGCTCCAAACGATGTCACCAGTGCAACGACGATACGGACTAGCGTTGGTTTTCGGTTGCGTTGCCGCATCACAGCTTTCGCATCGATCGACGAATTTCCGCACAGGCGCCGTTATAAAATCTGCCAGATCGGGTGTACTCGATGCCAACCTCACTCTATCCCTTTTGGTTTCCTCACGGAATGTTTCGAAACGTTTTTCATTATGAATCTGCTGCCTGACACTCAAGTTTTCGAAAAATTCTCTTCTGGCATTAGTTAACTTCAGTCTGCCGGTACTAGGTAAAGGTGGTTTGCTAGTTACCCTAAAAACGGTTGGCCTGATGGCCGCAGTCGGTTTACTGTCCTGCATTCCGACTTTCTGCAACCCGTTGTGGCCCCTGGCCTCGAACCTAGCTGCCTTTTCGATAACACTAGCGGCTGAGACACATTGACGTCGGTAGCGCCTGGAGTCCTGTTCGGATTTAGTCTGTTGAGTCTTGTTTAAGTAGTCTTGTATTCGCTCACTCACGCTTTTACCAAACAATGCTGCTAATGGTGGACTGATTTTCGTTAAATCGGGTGTGCTTCTAGCTCTTGTGTAAGTTAAAACGCCTGCTAACGCCTGACTGAACCTTGACCTGTCTTCTGACGTCGACACGGTGAGAGTAATGTCGGGAGTGGAACGGGCCACGCGATCATTGAACGTTGCAGCGGAATTAACACTTTGCGAGGTATCGTGAGGTTTTCCCAACCACGAATGTGTATCGAAACTGTAAATCGACGACGGACTTTCGCTCACTATCGATGATTCAGCGTTTGTTATGGGAGTCTGACCATGTGCATAGGATTTCAAGGGCACACCCCCAAGCAGATGTTTTTCATCTGAGAAGTTGAGATTCTCTTTGGCAGATGGCGCCACCAACCCGCAAAGAAGTTGAAGAGGTGGATTGCCGTCTTCACTTCCGCTACTTTCTTCTACGTAACCGGAATCGTCCAGAGTATCGTGGACTTCGGCAGGTAATCCAGATATTCTGGTTACACTTCTTGTAACGAGGTCGTCTTCATTTTTGTCTGATTCATCAACAGGTGATTCTGCATTGTTCGAAAAGTGAAATTCCTCTGGGTGTTGGCTTTTCCAATTCAATTCCGGCTCGCGTTCTTCCGGATCTTGTAAAAGATCCGTGCCACAACGAATTAAATCCGGCATTTTTGTTAATTCTTTTTCAAATCTTTCATTTTCTGCACTTAATATATGAAGTTCTCTATTTAAGTCAAAATTATTTATGTTTTCGGAAATTAAATTTTTTTCGTTGCTTTCGAACAAACTTTCACTTGGCGTTATTTCTTTGTTTTCTAGATTTATGTTAATCGAACTTTTTTCATCATCATTTTTTAAATACGAATTCTCGTCTTCTGTATTCTCATGTGCACTTTCTATATTTACATTCGCAATTTTTGCGTTGAAAAAAGCATATTCTGAATTTACAGTATAAAGAATTGATTCCTCTGTATTTTCATTCGTTGTTTCTTCGTTCCAGTTTATTAAGTTTTCTGAAACTACAAAAGCATTATCTATTGTCTTACAATTTGAAATGTCAGTTTCAGAAAATATTTTCTCGAATTCGAAAAGATTCGAGTCTTGAAAGGTCTTTATATCATTTTCCAAGATTTTAGACGTGTCGTTAAATATGGAAACTGTTTCCTTATTTTCTTCCAAATTGTTCGAGTTTGGAAATATATCTAGATTTTTATTTTCAGAATATAAGAGATTCGAAGATTCAGATTCGTCGTCTTGGTCGTTTTTGGATAATTCAAATGAAAATAATACATCCTTATCCTTACTTAAATGAGATTTCTCGGACGAAAAGGTATCGTCATTGGTTTCTTGAAGAAAATCATTAAATATTGAAACAGGTTGATCGAATTGAGATTCACTTTCCTTGAGTTCTTTTGATGAAATCATATCTTCTAATAAGGATTTATTGGAAACCATCAAATCCTGTTTATCTTTCTCTTCAAATCTGTTATCGAACGAATCTATGTGGAATGTCTTGAAATCATCCTGAGTGGACCTGTTAAAAAAGTCTTTCGAGGTGCATTGTATCTGAGATGATTCTGAGAGAATCAAGGCTGAATCTGTCCTTGTTTCTGATTGTGACACCTTACAGATTACAGGTATAAATGAATCTATAAATTGGCAAGAACGAGACTGTTCAAAAGCATCAGAATTTATTCTTTCTTCTCTCCATATTTCTACCTTTGATTCGTTTATTAAATCTGAGAAATTAAACACATCTGATATTTCAGTTCTTTCATTGCCGGATTTGTCTTCGTATCCGAATTTTCGAGTGCCGAAATCGGGATGATTTGAATATTCATGAATGCCGAATTTGATTGAATCTATCGACAAATCCGATTTAATGTTTATTTTATCACGTTCAGAAAGCGAATCATCAACATTAGAATTGTCAGATTTGATTTTCGATTCGATCGGTTTAAATTTATCTTCAAACGAATCCTTATAAGTAGGTGTTTCATATTTATGTTTCTGTTCATATTCGTCAAAGGATACACTGAAAGAAGTGCTGGTCTCGTCTAGAGATGAATCGAGCGTGAATCCTTCAAGTAAATCATTTCGAACAAACCTTTCACAATTCGAACTCGAAACATCTTTAAAAATCGTTTGTACATCGTCTGTAGCATTAAAAGTTGCTTTTTCGTTTTGTAACGAATTCAGTTGTTGTTTATCGTCACCACACAAATCATCGCTTTTTAAATGACATTTGGAATCCAAACTGTTATGCCAAAAGTCAGTCCTGGTCGGTCCGGAGAGGGGGCTACCAAATAAACAGAATTCATTGGTAACTTCGGCAAAATTAAGCACATCTTTCACAGTACTAACTATAGAAACGGGCGTATCCATAAAACGATCAGCCATTTTGCTCTGCGCCTCCTTATCAGCGCAACTCTCTAATATCTCGTGGCAAACACTGTCTATCCAACGATCAATCCACTCTTCGACCTTTGAACCCTGGCCGGCCGGCGGAACTAATAGATCTTCATCCGTGCGAACCGATTGCACACCTACCTCGTCGACCTTCGAACCAACTTCCACCACGGTAATGCGATCGTCTTCCGATGCAGAATCGTCGTCCCAAGATCCCCATCCTAGCGATTCTTCTTCACTAACGCTTTTCAAATCGTCCGAATTTTCTTCAACGATAGTCTCAAGGTACATCTGCCCGTTTTGTAAAAGTTCGGGACGATTGTTCTGCACATAGAGTAAGAGAAGGTGCTCGTCGGACTTGTCCACCGCCGTGTGAACGAACGCATCACCCGAGGTGGCAACACTCTCCCAGTTGAATAAATCCTCCGGAGTTACGCCGCACCTATCCCACGGGACGGACATGACTGTTCTGCCAACTTACCTTCCCCGTTTGTGCACTAGGTGGCACATGGTTGGGCGCACTCGACGTGGCAGTAACAGATGGTCGACCACCTGTCTATCCCGTCCAGTTTCCGGTGTTTTCAATGCCGAAATCCTATTGGAATAGCGCCTTTGTGACGTCACACCGGTAGTGTCATTGACTGGCGACGTCACAATAGGATTTTTTCATTCCCTTCCCTCTATTTTGTTTTATTTTGTTATTATTTTTTTCGACTGAAGCTTCACCTACGATGTGCTTCCGAAACTCTGAAAAAAGTTAATTTTTATTTCGGAAAATTGCAGTCTTTTTTTTTACGTATTGGGAAAGACTATATTACCGGCTATAGATAGAAACATTAACGTGGATACTCTAGCAAAAACAACATACAAGGATTTTTAGTTAAGGAAAAAATATTAACTGCTATTATCAACAGCATAAAAGATGTCAAGATAATTAATCCCGATAACAATTCTTTGTAAGAAAAATCGAAATTAAAAATTTTAATATGTCGTACGAAGTTCGGTAATGTGATCTGTAGCAATTTATTCTAAGAAACGATTCCTTATAAATTTAAATTAATTCTCAAAGTTCAATAATCATCACATTAAACAAAGAGAAGTTTGAATTTTTTACGAATTAGACTTAATTAGATGTTAAAATTTAAATTAATAAATAAAATTTAACCACATTTTATTTTTGTAAACTATAGTTAGTTCTACATATAACTTTATTTTGATTTTAATTATTGAGGAAGCTAAATATCTATTAATTAAATTGAATTGTTATTGTCACAGACGGATGAAGTTAATTAAAAAAAATCGTTTAAGATGGGAAAATTCCAATTTTCTTTAGTTAAATTAATTTTATTCCAATAGATGTAAAGAACTCGTCTAGAGTAATATAATATTGCCCATACCCGTCTAGGAATAAAATTTCACTAGAAAATTAAACTACATTCGATATATTCGTTTCAAATCATGTACCCGAATTAAAAATATTTAACCTTGAAATTACATAGTGTAGAATTAGAGGAAAAATCCGATTGTAAATAACGTAGGTTTAAACAAAGGAATTTTACTGCCGCATGTCACAGCTGTATACACTTCCAGAAAAACAATTTTAACTCAGTACGTGTTTTTTTTTTTTTTTTTTTTTCATTCCAGAAAAACAATTTTAACTCAGTACGTTTTTTTTTTTTTTTTTCTTTCTTCAAATATTAAATATAACTTATACATGAATTTTCCTCTTCAGTGATTTGGTAAAAGTCATAAATTTTGTTCAAGAGAGATTATTGTGGTTTTTGAACGATCGGATATTAATTTTTCATGTAAGTCGTAATAAAAAATAAAAGTGCTGACAAGACGAACTGCGCTTTTCGATAATAGTTTTTTTGGAAACTTCATATAATTTTGATTGACATCTGCTATTACTTCATCGACTCCCGCAGCAGATGTCAATCGAATAATCTGTATCGATACTGTATTCGAAAAAAATCAAATTATAGTCATTAAATTATTTTAAGATTTAAATGCGAGAGGTTTTGGAAAAAAATCACATATATTTTAATGAGGCGGAACAGTAGAACGCACGCTTTTCAGAATATATCCTCATCAATTTTGAAACAGGATATTACCAATTTAGTTTTATGAATTATGCAGATGCAGATATCGAAAGTTTACTTTCACTGATTAGCTCTTCATTTTGATTTTTACGCATATTTGCATTCGATTTGATTAAAATATTCTAATTTAAATTTTATTCAAAATTTAATGATAATATTTGATGAGATTTTAATATTTTCCACTTCAAATTAAATAAAAAACAGTCTAATTGCAATACTTTTCCTTAATATTTTCTCTTTGTTAAATTTTAAGTAAAATTCTTTAATTTATGCAAATTTTCCATATATTAAACTTTATGAAACATGAATCTTTCGAGAATAGCTTTTTTCGGTAAGTTTTATAGATTTTTTTCAGGAAGTAAAGTAAATTGGGATGATTCTACAAAGGAATTTTTTGGAAAGGAACTTCAGTTCACGGACTTCAGTTTCTTTAATTCAGGAAAATCATCGATATGTTTATTGAATGGAAATAAACGATAATTAAAAATCTGAAAAAAATACGTTTATGAAAACATTCTCTAATGTGAAACACTTGAGAGAGAGATCCATAAATCTCTTCACGCTTCGAAGAAAAGGGAGAATAACATTAATGTGAATTTAATGTGAGCGTGACTAGTGAAAGTGTCTTTCCCTGTCTATTACTTCATAAAACTATTTATGGAAATTTAAAAATGTGAAAGTTTACCTTGCCTTAACATAAGAACTTAAAATTTCCCGAAATTTTTGCATTAATATATGAATTAATAAAATTCAATTGAGTCTCTTAGAAATGAATTATAGACCAACTATATAGTATTATAGCTTAATTGAGTGCAGGACAACTAATAAATTTCAGATTTTTAGAAGAAAAATATTCAATTTATTTTCTAAAAAATAATGAATATACAGTATTAGAATATTTATGAGAGAAAAAATTATCAGGAACTGATCTCACAAGTCAGTTTAGAGTGAGTTTTCCTTAAAAAATAATAATAAATAAACGAAATTTCATTAATTCAGTTTTAAATCATTCTGTTTAATAAATGAGAAACTTTGATTTGATCAGCCTTGATATTTTCCTTACTTTAAGAACAAGGTTGTTATTTTGTTACTTTATAGAGATTTTTTTCCTTCTTATCTATTGTTCCTTCCTGAAAGGTTTCAAAGTAAAAATATTTTACAGTACTGTATTTTCTTCTTTTAAATTTTGTTTGGTCTCTCTCTCTTAACAATACCTAAATAAAGAGTACTTCTTTATAAGTGACTCATTCAAACATACGAACCAGTTTTGCTATTTTAGATGTCCACATCAGCAAACATTCTCATAAGGGCACTTCAAGTATTTTTAAACAGTTGTTGATAATTGAACTAATTACAATTATAGATCTTTTGTGTGTCTAGGATCTCATTAATAAAACTTGAGAGTCTCAAAAATTAAAGTAAACTACATTTCTTCTTGTAAAATTTAACTTCTAGCTTAAGCTCGCACTTGTTTATGTAAAAATATCGGAAGCTTTGAATGTTTTCAAAAGATTCTATTGGTTTGCAGTTTGAATACCATCCGTTTGGAATTTAGAAATGTTTTAAGTTTTAAATATATGATCATTGTCTAATTCTCTATTTTTGGAAAATTTGATGATGATACTATATAATTATTTATTGTTTGTTATAGGAAAGAGTGAATGCATCTCTTTTTTCAGTTTACAATACGAAATCAGCACATATCCTGTTCGGAAACGGGAATAAATGAAAGAAGAGGGGGAGAGGGTGGATAAAACAAAAAATGTAGTCGTGCAAGTTACCGAAAGTTGTGTGGGGAGTAAAGAATCACGCATTGGAATAACTGTCTTCCCACAATGTCCAGGAAACAACGGGGTCATGCACGATCGTCCGTTATAGAAGCCAATTCCCACACATTGCTTATTTTTTCCTCCTATTTATCAGTGCACAATATGCGTTTTAATACTCTCTGCTTACTAAACGTTTCTAAATATACAATTCTTCGAATTCTTACAGCATAACGCATTGCAACCAATCTGATTTAATGTTGCCGCACGTCTATTAAATTCATAAGAATGAAAAATAAAAAATATATATTTCTAATGAAGTACATATATTGACCGAAATTATTTTGTTTAGTATCGATGTTACGTAGTTTATAGGATTTTGCCATTTGTTTATTTTTAAAAGAGCGTAAAAGTCTTTAAAGTATTTATATTTTGAACTTCAGTTAGACATACAGGACGTTTGTTTTAGTCTTCTGGACCGAATAAACTGATAGACCTTCACGTAACAATAGCCTCTTGTTACAGTTCCTTGACATTCAAGGTCATTTGGTGTGTTCCAATTAATGCCCATTGTCTTGGGTCATATTTGGTCATTTGTCAAATGCTAACGAACTACTTAGTGAACAATTTTATTTAATTATTTTGTCAAACAAATGATTAATACTCTCTTCAAACCACGATAAAAAATTTGCTTTAATACATCCATCATTCCTTTTTTTATCTCTTAGATTTGATTTGTAAATTATAAGCAGTATAAGTTAATCTTGGGAAGATTTTCCGAGTTTTACATAGCTGAAATCTATCTTATGTAATCATTAACAGCATTGAAATCCTTTAAATTCATTTAAATCCTCGATTGTCAAAAGTTTAAGGATTCGCTTGATTAGTTTGATCCAAATTAATTGATCAAGTTTTGCTTAAACATTTGCAGTGATCTTATAAAAATATTTTTTTACTGTTGTTTTTATTTAAAACTGTTTTTTAATTGTGTTTCTGCTTTACATTTCACTGATTAATTGTAAAGTGGAAAAAAGTATATATATTTTTTTAAAATATTTTTACATATGAGATCCTAAGTAGGTTTACAATAAATAAATAAGAGCATAAAGATTTTTTTTTAATTTATAAATTAAAATTTTAAAAATATAGAAACATTCTTATTAGCTTAATATCTTCATCTTTCCAAATAAGATCATGCTTGAGAAGTACTGTATTTTTTATTATTTTTTAACCTTATTCTGCAATGAATATTTTGAGCTAGCCTTTAAGAATATAGCGATTATTAGACCAAAAACAAAATAAAAACAATTATTTTTCTTTTCCTTGAATTTAAAATTTAAAAATATTCAGTTCTTAATAATAATCTTCCCTATAGGTTACCAAAATTTAATCCTAATTGCGTGTAAAAGTAATTTGTAAAAAAAATATAAACATTATTTTTTATTGTTATTCTTTATATATATATTTCATTATTTAAAATGATCAAGATAAGTCTTCTACTGATTGGGAAACTTGATATATATCAAATTTCATCGTTATTTTAATAGCGTATTGCAAATTGGAGATATCAGATATTAGAATGTTTATACTGTAGTTGAAGATAGTACGGATCCAATTAAGATCCGAAGAATAGAACTTTATTGGGAACGTTTTTCTCAATCGATTCCACTTGAGATAAAATTGATACAGGATAGAAAGATTCAGTGCGTGACGGACACAGTTGATTCATATAACACTAGTTATTTTTTTATAATAGAAATAAGTTATTTATACCAAAATAATTTTGTTATATCTAATAAGTCATTGACATCCCAATAATTAATTTTGATACAGTTTTAGTTATCTCCATCCTATTCAAATAATAATACTATTTCCTTATCTAATCTATCCACTTGTTTATTGATAAATTCTAATTATATTTTATTTTTTATATTATTATGCGTTATTTATAAATCCTTTCTTCAATTTATTTTTTCAAAATTCTTAATTTATTAATAACAAATAGTTTATTTTATCCAAAATTTAATTTTTTGATTGGTTAATTTTGACAAAAAATGAAACTTTTGCTCTTTTTTAAATTAATTAATTTATTAAGCGATTTTTTGTAATGCAAGTAAATTAAGTTTATGTTTTTTCTTTAAATTATTAATTAAATATTTTCATTAATTCTTTAAATAACGCTCTACTGGTAATTTAATTGAAAATATAATCTATTAAATTAAATTTGTATCTTTAAATCTATTTTATGCTTTAATTAAAGATTTTATCGCGCTAAAAAAACATAATTGTATTTGTTTTCGTGTCTTGTCTTATTAATATTGCGTGTGTCAGGTGATAGTGATAATTGATGGCATACAAAGATTATTATTTTTTAAATTTGTTTTATGTGTTAATCAGTAAAAATTAATTTCATTATCATTAAAAAAATTCGAGCTTTTTGCGTATTTTCTTATATAGTTACATAAAGATTAAAGGATAACTATTATAGCTCAAACATATTAATAACGTTCAAAAATCTATAGTTTATTAATAGGAGACTTCGATAAAAAGAACTGGTAGACGGTTCCATTATTAATAGTTCAAACATGAAAGGTTGCCATTTTTGAATTTCCTGGTAGGAATAATATCAGATGGAATAAAACTGGTTTGGAAGTCTCAAGCTGAGAGTTTATAAAATTTTTCTATAATAAAGTGAAAAAGCCATTAACAGAACAAAACAGGTAGCCACTCAGACACCTTTTCTTAGGAATATGCTTGACGGTCACATGCCCATATCTAGAGTTTTATGTAGGTTGTATAACCTGCGGTTGCTTACTTTTCATGAAAATTTAGAAGTAAAAATAATATATAATGTCATATAAATTTAGATTTTAATATATATTTTTGAAAAATTGACATAGTTAATGTTTATTAATATATGACTGCTGCTAAAAATGCATCGTTAATAATTTACGTATATTAGGTAATATCTCTGTACCATTTCATAAAGAAATATAAAAAGAAAACATCTCCTGGTTGAACAAATCTAAATGTTAATACTTTAATTACGCAATAGTAATTAAAAAACGAAAAAAGTCACTGTATCTAATATGTGATAATCGTATTATTAGGGTAATAATCTGTTATAATTTCTAGAGCAGAAAATTTGTTAATGCTTAGACTAATATTAAAATTTATGGGAATATTTTTTGTATAAAGGGCATTTATAGAGTTATGCAGATGCTTGTAATTATGATGAGAAAGGAAAAAAAGAGCGTTTTTGTCAGAGTCCGACTATTAACTGAGCATTTTGTCACGCCAAGCGATTTCTTCGCAAACAAAAACAAAATTGTCTCTGTCCATTCCCAATATTTTAATCCAAACCAGGAAGTTGTTCGTTCTGGTCAATCTTGGGTTCAATGTAAACCATTTTTGTATCATTCCAGTTTTTTTATATGTTGATAATATAATCAGATCTGAAATCGCTCATCCATTGCAACAACTGGTAACTTAGCAGCTTGTTTTTTAATTGATTTTTACATTCTTCTATCTTGTCCCTATGTGTATCACATTTAGTTTATCTTTTATATATTTTAGTTAATAAAATTTACAAATTTCAATTTCTTAGTTTTTGATCTTTAACTATTATTACTTTTATGTAAAAATTCGGAAATTTATATTGCTTATTTTTTTAAGTAAATAAATTTATTTTAGATTATATATTTATTTTTATTGAAGCAATCACAGTATAAAGTATTTTAATTATTGCCGTTAGCAAAATATCAAAGGAATTTATATAATTAATGTATGTAAAATTATTTTAGAAATACATAATTAAGATCTTTTAAAAAAGCTATTTTAAAAATTTATTTTTATTTTCATTTTGTATGGCAGGATGGCAATTTAAGATATTATAGCAACAGCAGAGTTCTCTTTGATTGCGATAGTGATCAACTGTCTACTAGGAATGTATTGGTGTAACTCCCTTGTTTGATGTTTATTCCTCCCAGGCTAGAGATCTATTCATCCTCATCAAGCGGACACCTGCTCCTCCTAAAGAATAGTTGTAACCGATGTACGGTTTCTTTTAAATGATAATAATTATAGGTTATATATAAAAGATAATTAGTTACACCCTATTTCAATGAGAATCATATTACTTAATAAGGATGCGCTAAGTAACATTAATCAATTAACTTTTAAAAATATACATTATGCAATATCATAAGATTTTTATTACATTTTGCATATTTTATAATTTTTTAATTTTTAATATTTTCTTTGATGTAAAAAAAAAAAATTATTAAAACACACATATAAGTAACTAATAGGCGAGAAAATATAAATGCTAGAGAAAGTAAAAAGCTTTTTTTTAAAAAGTTTTTTAGAAACAAATGTATACTATACAGTATCACAAATAATATTAATAAACTTCTCAAATCTCATCCCCTTTTGGCAATATTTATAAAGTTTTTGGCTTTCAAACTATTAGTACAATATAATATTTTGAAAGCCAAAAATTAAAGTATTTTTATTTTATGGTTGTGCAGTTATGCCAGTCATTTTATATGTATGTTGTCTGATTGTAATCTATTCTCAAGTGTTCGTTATTCGTCCGTATTAGGATAACATCTGTGCCGTGCGTTAAGCTTGGTTTGCATACAATGATACAAAACGAGAAGATAATCGAAATAATGTGGAGATAGAGTAAGAAATGATCTTGAATTAAGACAATTTTCTGATCATAATAATTATACCTAACTATGAAACAATAAGAGAAATAGACGAAAATCTTTTACATCGGATAGTTAGATACAAAGTGAATTGTAAATTGATAATATTAAGGATTTGAAGAAAATTGTGAACTTCCTACCGTATAATATTTCAAAATTTAATTAAATCGTTAAAATGCAAAAGCTTGAAATATGTTACATAACACTAAACGCGATTTTAATTAATTAATCACTATTCTTCGTGTACTGAATAAATTATTTTATCGCTAGTATTTATAAAATTCAGATTTTTGTGCTCACATTTTTATAAAAAATTTTAATAAAAAAATGATTATTTATAATATAATATCTCTATTACATCATATTCTAAATGAGAATGAACAGCATTCAATATCCTATTTCTTTAGAAGTAGGATACTGAATTTTCGCCTTGTTCTATAATATTAAACGACATAAAATCTAAAAATTTTTCGTGGTTACTTTTAAAAATCCATTTTGTGTTAGAAAAATATTACACAGTCTTAATCGTTTTAACACAATTCGAAATACAGTACTGGCGTTTATGGATCATTTACCAAAAAATATCCTCCGTGATTGGTAGTTGTTGTTGTTGTTGTTGCTTCATCTATCGTGCCTCTCTTATTGGAAATTTGCCAAATGCTTATCATAGATGATGAAGGTTGAACCACCGGATAAATAGGTCTAACGCATAATATATAAATGCTTTGATACTATCATCTATTTAGGAAGTTTTAAAGGAAAATTGTTATTTATTTTGAGGATTTTGAAACATATTTTCAAACGTTAAATATATATATTCTGTTATTATCGATCAGATGATTTGCAAATACTGTACAATATTATATAATAGTACGGTTAGAGAAAATTCTATCGATCACTGAATTTATGAAAATCATATATGTTGAATTTATGATGTTCTTGATGCATTTAGCAAAAACAATAAATTCTGATATGGCATTTTCTTAATTATTTAAATAATTAAGATTTTCTGTATATTTTGAACTCTAGAAAAGTAAGCTAAACCAGCAATCCTCTAAGCGATTTTTCAATTCAGTATATATAACTATTATGAACGAGAATTTAGTGTCAAAAATATAACATCGGATATTTTCGTTAATAATATGAATTAATTTGTTTTAATTTGTAACCGTTAAATAAAACAATTTTTCCTATATGAATTAATTTATTAATTCATATAGGAAAAATTTTTTACTTAACGGTTAGTAATTCTGGAATCAGTTGAATATTAATGTCTAATCAGTTTTGTAAGAACTTGACCACAATATCATAATGATACTGCTAGTAATATAATAATTATTTTCACGCGAAGTTAAAAACGTCTAGCCTACTTTGTTATAAGTATTACTTCGCTTAATATTTTTGGAATATTTTTGTTTCATCCAGAAAAAAATAGAGACAATACAATATAGCATAAACTAGTTTTAGAATGCAGGTAAAACGTAAGTCTAAACTTGCATCATTAAGTTACATGGAATATATTCTTTTAAAATAATGCAGTCTATGAAGATTCCATGTGCTCTTCTATGTAATATAGAAAAAATAATTATATAATAAAGAAAAATTTATTTTAAAAACATTTATATTCATTTACTGTATAACGTCATATAGGTCTGATATCAGTCCCGCAAAAATCATTGTTCATAAAAAATTATGTTTTATAAAATTAAAATTTTTCTAATGAAGATAAAATTTTCTTATCTCTTTTAACTTTCTATGTTTGAAATGTTTTAAGTTTTTCCTTTAACATTTGATAAGCCAAACTTTTGTTAACTAGAAAACACACTGTTTTAAAAAACTTTGTTTTAGTAACTATCGCTATTATCGTATAAATTCACCCAGATTCCCAGATTGATTGTATATTTTAGAGTTCATCTATTTATAAATCAATTTCTGGGCTAAGTACTCCAAAGTAAATATTTTTACTGACCATATATACACTATATGGAAAATCACTAAGCCATGAAAAAGATATATAAAAAGATTAAAACTATTTACTTATTGGGGAACGTTTTCAGTTCATTGAGATCAATCATTTTTGGGAGCTAAAGAAAACTTAATTTAAGCATTCCGCAATAAGATATTATTTTCGTTATAGAATTTTGCTTTTTCTGTTATATATATTATGAATGTCGTCTCTACAGTTTTACTGAAAAATTTTACCTAAACAAAGTCATATCCCAAATCAAATATTATATTTGAGGAGTTTGTCCAATTCTTTTCTCTGATTTTGATGAATATAGTATGCAAAATTGCAACATTTCATATTATAAAGAAAAAATGTTCGTAAAAGAATTTTTTTTATTACTCAGATGTTTAAATTTCTACAAACTTTCCAAAAGTTGAAATTAGAATTAACTGAAAATAAAGTCGCTTTCCTGAAGAACTTTGTTTAACTTTATATACAGTATATAAATATATTAAATTATTTTTAAGTATAGTGATTTTATTTTTTGGATTTTAACTGATGAATTTTTGTGTTACTTTTATAATAATCTACTTAATTACAATAAACGCGTAATTAGTTCAAAACTTTTGAACGTTTTTGTTGATTTTATAAAAGAACTTAAAATAAACATTTATTGAGATATTACTAATCACAAAAAATAATTCTTTTTATTATTGCAAATATTCCTAGTTTAGTTAGTTATTTGTTTTCATATTATATGTTAGTCTATATTTTTTATTTATTTCCTCGTTAAAGAATAAGCTTCTACAGTACAATATTTCCAAACAGTTTTTAATGATTATATTCTGATCTAGTTTCATGTGGCTGATCCACAGAGAATTTTAACAAATTCTATTGTTAGTACAATACTAACAATGAACATCCTGTTTGTCATCACAATAGCTCTTAAGCTACAAAAGTCAGAAAGATGAAATTTAGGATGAGGTTAAGGGGATCAAGGGCTACTATTGTATTAGATTTAGTTCAAATCTATTTACTGATAAGTTAAATTAGTAATTGGTTAGTTTTGCTACTTTTAATATATTTTAATTTTTATAATACTGATTACAAAATATCAAATTTTTGAAATTCATAAAAACTAATATTTTACTACATAATGTATTATTTTCAAATGAATACTAAGATAAAAAATTTAAATTTTCTTTGATATTTTAATGATCAAATTTTTGGAAAAAACTATTATTATAAAGGATAAATGAAACAAAATACCTGAATTTTTATAAATTGGTACTTGATCTTTGATGACATTAGTAATATGAATTTTCAGCTATTTTATTTGTTCTTGAATATTTTTAATAGTAAATATTAATATTCTAGAAACAAGCATCTCAAGCTTGGAAAGATGTCAAATAGTAAATAGTCTTCAAACTCTTGATTAACATTCCCCAACACTTGATAATTTATTTGAGATATTAATTTTAACAGAAACTGTTATAATTTTACTTTATTAACAGTATATTTTATTTAAAATAAATTTTTCACATCTACTAACTTTGCATTATAAACAAATATTTTTATACTGCAATTTTAAATTTTCTGATGTTTTTTAAATATATCTAAAAATAAGTTCTTGAAATTTTAAATGATATTGAAATTTCCAAAATTTCAAACTAAAATTTATATTTATATACTCTATATAAAAATAAACTGTATTTATATAAAATAATTTACAATGTAATACTTATTACTGTAAATATTAATTAAAAGTAAACTATATAAGCCAAATAAGTAAGATACCTTGCTTACAATTTATCTACTTATTTGGCTTATAGTTTACTTTTAATTAAAATAATTTATATCGAAAAAAATCCAGCACTAATAGCAGCAAAGAACTAAAAATTTATTATAGAAAATATCACGCGCTAATCTACTGCAAGAGGACATGCAAGAATTAACAAAAACATCATTTTTGAGACAAACAAATAAAAAAATTAATTCAAATTGGTATAAAAAAAAAAATCTGTTTTTTTTAAGAAATTGTTTAAATTTTTTAGTATATATAAAATAAGAAGATAGCTGCACGCTGGAACAGCTTTCATCATGATCTACAAACTTAATAAATGGCTTAAATAAAAATCTAAAATCAAAAGAAGAATTTATTGAAGCATCTAAGAATGAAGAAATTTATCAAAAGTTTTTCTTTGCAAATATGATTAAAAATTTAATTTTTATTTATACACGCGGCAAAGTGATGCAAAATGATAAGCTTTTTTCAGAAACGATTAATTATAAAAATCGTTTCTGAAAACCAATACAAAATCGTTTTTTGTATTGGTGAAGCATGGAATCTTAAATCACGAGATTTTTTCTCCCTTGGCTCTTTTTCATGCATTGTAAAATTTTATGGATGTATCCATAAACTTTTACAATGCATGAAAAAGGACTTAGCAAATTAGGAAAATTTTAATTTTTCCAGATTTTCAAAAAATTTTTTAATATCAGAATTTTTATTTTTTTTGCATATGGGAGAAGAATTCTGCACTTTCATTCAATTCATTAATGTGCATTCCGGACTGCACGTAAAATCTTGGCAGGCGATATGGCTGCTTTAGCTGGATTATTGTCGAATTTCTGTGTCACAGTGCATCAGGCAGCATGGTGTCACCTATC
The DNA here is from genome assembly GCA_000484575.1 of Olivierus martensii. Lineage (NCBI taxonomy): Eukaryota > Metazoa > Arthropoda > Arachnida > Scorpiones > Buthidae > Olivierus > Olivierus martensii. The sequence continues at coordinate 57,856 of AYEL01077066.1, forward strand.
TGATGCACTACACAAACGCAGATTGGAGTCGACGGTGCGACGCGCTCGATCGCTTCGGGTAAAGTAAAATTTTACTTTTTAAATTGATATATTGATGTCTATATTATAATAATTTATTTTATATATATACTTGCAACTAATTCCAATATGAAATTTAAGAAGTAACACTCAAATGGATGAGTGAATTTATTATAAAATTTAAAAAGTAAATTAATTTATTGCAATCAGAAAAAAAAATTGTATTTATTTTTAATCAAATATTTTTATTTAATTATAGATGATTTTCAATGTATGATGATAAACTATATATTTATATATAAAATTTCTATAAAAAAAATACTTTGAAAATTTTTTTCATGTATTTGTAATTTTTAATTTTTATATTTTTAATATCAAAAAATTTTAATGTTATTGATCATATGTGAAACTTTATATTAAATTCTTGTAATAATGATCATCTCCAATCAATATTAAAACTATACAATTTACACAAGTACAAATCAGTTCAAAAAATTTTTATATATTTGAATTAAATAAATAATCTCTCATTGTTATTGTTTAGATTACAATGGAAAAAAAGCTTTGTGTGTTTGTATGGAAGTGGAAGATTATATTATTTAGAATGGCTTATTTCTTAATTAATTTTTAATTAGATCAAACCATCATCAAATATATATAGAAATATGATTTTTGTAAATTTTTAAAATATGTATGCAGCATGCCTATAATTTATAATACAAAATAAAAAACAAAACAATCACTATTAACATAATAGTATTTTTGTTTTGCTTTTTATTTAGTTAATATTAAGTATTTTTAACCTTCTATAGTTTTCCTCAGTTACAACTCCAAGTTAAAGCATTATTATATATTAAGCATAATAATTGAACAAACATTTTATACTGTTCATAATACCTATTTTGTTGTAAATAGAAAAATAAACATAGAAAAGATTAACTATTATATATTTCTTAAAAGCATCAGCCTTAATATGCAGAATTACTCATATGAATCCACTTGTTATTAAGAATAAAATTTTATTAATATTTAAAATTTAAAAACAAATTTCAAATTTAACAGACACTTTATTTATTAATTTAATGCAACAATTATAGAATTAAGCAACAAATCTCAAAACAACAACAGGAAAAAATATTCATTAAGAACAATCCTTATTTTTCATCTCAATAATGATCTTTAAAAACTATATACATATTATTGTATATCAACATTTGTATGATTCCACACAGGTACATACTTCTTTAAATATGGTCTCAGCTGTGCCTTCTGCTGGAATCTGCAATGTAATATAAAAACATTAAAAAATTGGGAGTTTAGTATTTCAACTTGAAAAATACAAATTTTATAGCTCCAAAAAAATTTATTATATATATCAGTTATTACTAATTGATATATACAATAAAATATAAATTAAAATTGAAAATGATGAATAATAATAAACTTTTTATATTATATATTATTCTATAAGATGATTAAGAAATTTACCAGCAAAAGAATTAAGTATAATTGCAGATTTCTTATCCAAATATTCAGATAATCTGAATTACCAGAAAACTTTATTAAAGCTTATTGTATGAAAATGAAAGAAGAATTTAATTAATTCATTTTTTGTGCATTCAAATATATCTAATTTTTAATTGTTTATTTATTCTAAATTGATTAGAATAGGAATAATTAAGTTTAACATGTTTTAAAATATAAAATATTATCTATTACTAAATAAACATTCAAAGTATTTTTTCAAACTAATGGAATATAGAAAGTTTCAAAATGAAAGCATGCTGCAGTATGTAGTATTTATATCTACAAAAGAAAAATAGGAAAAACTGATTCAAATGAAATTTTCTTTAATTGAAAATTTAAACTGTGCAGAATTTAACATTTAATAATGTATTGGCTGAGGTGAAAATTTTAGTATAGTACTGAATATAATCATCTCATTAATTTTGATATTATAGCTATCTAAAGTGTATATTTGATATTTTAGGTGTAAAATATTGCAAATTTTTATGTCATTCTATTTCTTAAAAGAAATAGAATTTAAGTAATAGAATTGCAATAATAATTTTAATGAAAGAAAAATTGATAACTAAGGATAAAATCATTATGTATTAAGACAGTGTTTCTCAAACTTTTTTAGTGTACCACCTATTTTTAGAAAAAAATTGAAAATGCTCAAAGCCTCCAGAAAATAAAACAGTAATGATGAAGTTGTGTTATTTGTATATTAATAAAATTAACAGTCATAGTTAACTAAATTATATAGAGGACAAGAATATGAATTAAACAAGTAACAAAAAAGTTCAATGAGAAGGATGAACCTGATGGGCTCAATTTTTGTTAACAACATTCTCAAATCTCCACAATTAGTTATCTGCAGCCAATATCTTTTCTTAAGTTATTAGAGTTGTTACTGCACTGAACCCATGTTTCGCTAAATAAGTCGAAGGGAATGCTATGAGAAATTTCTGTACAATATTCCATAAGCCAGAATAAAGTTCATGTATTTGCTTCTGCAATCAAAACTGGAATTCAAAGTTTATGCACTGAAAACTAGCTTATAGGAGAAATTGAAAAAAATAATATTCTGATTGCTTTAAAATGAACAGTACTTAGGAAATTAAAGTAAGTTTCACTTCTGTACTGTGTGGCAATAAAATAAAGGTTTTTTTTTAACATAGTTACTTGAAAAAACCTAATTATAAGACACTAAAATTAATTTACTGATTTTGTTTCAAGTTCCAGCTCTATAAAAACACATTGTATATAAGATGTACAGTAATTAAAAAATTTTTTATAATTCATTCATTCATTTATTTCTTCCACCACCCACTGATTTTATATAGTGCCCCAATATCACTTGGAGCTTCAAATGCCCCTCTTAGAGTGCTCCAGTGCTCACTGGGGGCCGTACCACTCACTTTGAGAACCACTGTATTAAGACATTTTATTTTCAATTTGCTGGAACTTAGATGTATTTTCTTCTATTATAAATCAAATATTTATTGAAAGATTTTCTGTTACAAATTGAATAATCATAATCATAACTTAACTTGAGGCACTGTACTTCATTAATTTATAGAGGATATTAAATTCACTTTCCTTAACTTTCAAGTGAAGATTTTTACAGTATCAATAAATAAATAAATGCAAATACAAAATAATATTTTTATTATATTTTGAAGAATATAATAAGAACTAACTATGAAATCACTAGTCTTTTGGCTCCTATTAGTAATAATTTTTAGTATGCCTTCCACATGAATGCATTTTTATAGAGTATAGATCAACAATTAGAGAAAATTTACTTTTAGCTAAAATTGGGATTATTCCAACCCCAATTTTATCAATTATTTGATATTGGTGTTCTTTACAGAAATCCCAATATCGAATTTCATAAAATTCATTCAATAGATACTAAACCATTTCACAAGGATACCATACATAATAAAGTTAATAATTTGTTTCTGCTTTTAATGCACTTAAAAAATTAAAATTGTATTAGTGTGATAAAATTACAATTGTTTTCTAATTCATATAGCCAAAAAATTAAATATACTATTTAAAACTGTGCTAAAAAATTATTATAACAATACAAATGATGTTTTTTATATTGATTAGGTAAGAAATATGATATTCCTCAAATCACTATTGAGATTAAAAGTTAAGAATTATATAGGTAATCCTTGGCTTACAGTGCCATTAACTTATGACCATTCATACAGAATTTACCGATTATATCAAATTGTAATTAGTCAATGTATAAGAGTGCATGTAGAATAGTCTGATAATTGAAAGCATTCTTTTTTGTGTCTTTTTCCTATATTTTTAAGTTCATTAAGTTTATTATGATAAAATAGAATGTAATTAAAAATATTGATAGAAAGAAGCCAAAAATTTTGGGCATTTCAAATTTCCAGCTGCTTTGAGACTTATGGCCTCAGAGTTCAAACCAAATCTCATCTAAGTCAAGTATTTAAAAACAATACTTTTAGTTTTGAAAATTTCTATAATTCTTTTAATATAAATGAATTTATCTACATGTCAAATTTTCTTTCAAAAATTTACATCCGTTTGTTGATTTGCATTTTACACCTATTTAAATGCACAATTTGGTTTTAATATGTAATCAAATAAAGATGTTCAATCAAATAACCTAAATAGTTGATGACTAGAATATTTGGAATTAAACATGCATAATGTTTAATTCCAACTATTAATTTGCAGTATTTGATCCAAATTCTATAAAATATTTAGCATATTTATTAGAACATTTTGCTATAGAGATCATAAATCATATACTAATTTTATAAAAGCACTTTTTGAGCATTATTAATCAATATATATTTTGGAAATTCCAGTCAATGAGAATTTCTCTCTATATCTTTAAAAATTATTTGATTTTTCATTTTTGTAAGAAGTTTTTTTTACTTTATATATCAATTTTTGTTGCATGGTAGAAAGAACTAAGTATCCAATATGTAGACATTTCTAATAAATATCATTATTAAAAATGGTTCAAATATATTATTTAATAGTGTATTTCAATATTAGCAATCATCAGTTAATTTTTATTATATAGTCCTAACAAATTCTTTAACAGAAATATTATCCTTTATAATGTTAGAAATTTGTCTTACAAATTAGAAAATTTAAAACATTAATGCTAAATATTTTAGGAAGGAAAATGTATGTAATGTTAAAAACAGAAATGCTTATAATTTATTTTTAGTAATTTTGTAAACATGTTTTCCATTAATAAATTTGTGCATCTTAATTAAATTAAAAACGATAAGATATATAAATTAAACTGAAAAACAAAGGTTAAATAGAATATCATTTAAGTTATCATCATAATCAAATTATAAGATTTGTCCAAATTGTAACAAAACACTGTGTATTAAAAAAAATAATATATTTTGTCTTCTACAATAAACTAGTCAGAAATTATATTCTGATTATTTAGGTTAAATTAGAACAAATTACATAAAATATATTATATAATATTAATTACTTCAAAACAGGTTGATTTTGTGATATTAATAATCACCATAAAAAAAATATTTTTATTGAATATATTTAGGTCATTTGAAACTTTAGAAAATTTTCTAAAGTTATCAGTTTTAAAAATTTTTTACTGTTTAAAAATTTGTCCAAAATAAAGAAATATAATGAAAATAATTTTGAATAAAAAATTTAAAATTTATATCAATTATATTGGTATTCCATAACATGAGCTGTAATTAAAGTAATATCTGTTTTATTTTAGAACTGATTATCTATCTGTATTTAGAAATTAATTTGTATGACAAATATTAGATAAAAAAATATGAGATTTTATTTATTTTGAAAATAAATATTTTAAATTAAATTGTAATTAAAAAAAAAATCAAAAATATAAAAAAGTTATTGTAATTTTAATTATTTTGCATTTTCAAATCATTACCTTCTTAACTTTCCCTCCAAAATAATCTAAAATTGGTTGAGTATGGGTATGAAATGTTTTCAATCGACTTCTAATAGTTTCTTCATTGTCATCAACTCTGCCACTGGTTTCTCCTCTTTTTAATAGCCTTTGTGTCATGGTATCATCTGATACATCAAAAAATAATAAATAAGCACATGGGCAAACCTAAAATATAATAAAAATTATAAATTTTTAATTGGAATGCTATCAATTAATATTGAAAAATTATTAAATTTCAAAATTATATAGTTTCTCAACTTAATTGTTAATATAAAATCTTTGAAGTGGCACTGTCTTCTAATGAATAAAAAAGAATTACATAAATAATTAAATAAATTTCTAAAAAATATTAACAATTAAACGTTATTTTCGTTTAATTGTTAATATAATCATTTAAAAATTTATATAACAATTTACTCAGTTCTAAATCAATTACAATGAATAATACTGTATTATACAATTATGATAAAAGTTAATAATGCATATTAATAAAAACAATAAAATGTTTATTTAGTGTTCTATAAATAATTGTAATAATTTTAAAAATATATAATCATCTAAAAATTACACAAAGTTTTAGCTTACTTGTTTTTCAAACTGTATGGCTTGTTCCACTTCTCTAGGATAACCGTCTATTAAAAAACCTTTAGATGTATCCAAACGCTTTACAATTGCATCTTTGAGAAGTAATAATACTTGATCCTAGAATAATGAATTTTTTTTATAAATTACTTCATTCAAAATTTAAAAAAATATAGTATTAATATAAACGATATCTGTATTTTCTCAATAGTGATTTAATAATTTTATTAATTTCATTAAAAAATTAAATAATTATCATTAATTTGTGTCACCAGTTATGACAGTCAATTGAACAGATGTTCACGATTATTAAATAGAATAAACTGATTACTCAATGGAAATTAAATGATTACTTTTTTATCCAGTTTCTGTCACCTACATTTGACTTCATTTTTATAGTGTATATCGTCATATTTTTTCTTATTGCGCCATCTGTTATTCATTTATGTAAACAAGTTTTTATATTTTCAATAAAGAAACAGATAATACGATATTTGAAGATATACACGAGATAATATATTTTCAATATGTTTTATATGACAATAATCGCTTTAATGCGAACAATCTTTAATTTATAGAAAGTATAAATCTATTTCCACTTTATCTACATTCAGCAGATGGATTAATACAAAAATCAATAACTTGAAATCAGTATTAATTAATATCTTAAGTTTGAATGTTTCGAAATTTTGTAATATTTATAAATATTGATAGCTTTTTTAGTTTGGCTTGTTACTAATTTTAATCTAATTATAATAAACTGCCAACATTTTTGCGATTACCTTAAAGATATTGATTAATCGATTGAAGATCAATAACTATTACTAAATCGGTATTATCATTGAAAAATTAGGAAATCACAGTACACAAATAATAAAATTTTTAAAATCTTCAATGTGTGGAGAAAATATACAGTACAGTATTTTGTTTATTAATGAAAATATACACAAGAAATAGAACACAGTACTGTATTAAGGATTTCGTAATTTTATGAAATAAAACAAATTTAGTATCATTTTTAGCAATCGATTTAAGTGCAATGCTGTATTTTGAAGCATGCGGAATTCAAATATAATAATGAAAAAACTGTAGATTATGCCAACAATGAAAGAAAGCTACATTATACTTAATATTGATATTTTTCATTTGAAAGCATTGCATAAGCAAATATTTTCTTATCTTTTGACGGATCAATGAATATCAAAAGTCATAATACAGAAGAATGAAAAAAATTTAAATTTTAGTTCATCAAAAATTGATAAAAACATTAAAACGTCGAGTGGAAAATGGAAATAGCTTTTAAAGATTTGGGTTTGGTTTTCTATAAAAATGAAATTATTTACAATGGATTCGTTGCATTGAAAATGCACGAATATAATTCAAAACTATTAAAATCTTTATTGTAGGAAATTCTACTAACACGGGATTAAAACCTATCCGGAAAAGTTCGTTTGATTATAGAATAAAAACAACAGTTTGGATTCGAAATTCTAAACGATTTTAATGATAATCATTTCACAACTATTGTAGTTAACAGTAATTTAATTCATTTTCTGTAAAAACGCTTTTATTAAGTATAGCTTTATATTTTTGAGATACTGCAATGAATATTCTGATGTATCTGTAAATATTTTAAAAACAAAACAGAAAGTAGACTATCATCATATAACAACAAGGTAAGACCATTTCAACTTGAATCAAAGAAAATATCACCTGTCCTCTACTGGAGACCGGAAATAACAGCATAAAGGAGAACTCTCCCACAAAAATATATGTGAAAAAGTTTGTTTATGGTTCCCAGACGATTTTCTATTATACCATAATACAATATTGTTATTATTGACGACATAAAATACACATATATATTTATTTATTTATTTAAAATTTTAAATATTGAACAAATTTTTTTTCAAGTTATAAAAATTATCTATATGTTTTTATTGTCGTTTAATGTCAATTTAAATATATTAATTTTCTCTCACACTTGTACAGTTCTAAGCAGTAAAATAAAAAATTATATATGCAATCGTATTCTTATTTCTAAATTTTAAAAGAAAATTACAAAAATATAGTACAATAATTTGTATTTACTGTATTTGAATTTAAATCTAACAATAGATTTGAAATTTAAATACATAATTGTTTTAAATTTTTATAAATTAAATTCCAAAAATAGTTAATATAATTACTATATTGAATTTTTCAAATTCTCATCAAAAGACCGATATTTTTAAATAAATAAAGCTATCAAAATTATAAATGACAGATTCCTGCAATAAACAATATTTCAATGTTGAAAATGAACAATATGAATTTACGAAAAAAAATATTAATTTTACGAATGAACATTTTATTATTCAGTGATAAATTGAGAAATTTTTAAGAGCCCATTAGAAGAATACAGATCGATGGAAGAATCAAAAGGTGCGAACGCCAAATTTTTAGAAAGTAAAATATATTGCAAAAATTTTTTTCATTTAAAAAGAAATAACCAAGAATAATGATAGCAGTGAATACTAATACTTTCGCTATGCAGTCTTTGATGTAGCTTTCAGAATTTTATTTTTTATATTAAATTTTGGCGATAGTTCCGATTTTTTAGAAAATCGCGTTATTTTTGAAAATTTCTACACACTGTTTTCATTACTTTTAATCATTATTTAATATTTTTGCTGTCTGAATTTATTTCACTTTTTGTGTAATTTTTTGGTAATTTATAATTTTCTTTTATTTATTTTATAAACTTGATTAAAACCGATAATATTTCTGATGAAAATACTTTCTTAAAAAATATAAAATTATTTGGAAAAAAAAACAATATACCTTGTATGAATGCTAAGTTTATTGTCATAAACAAAATGCAAAATATTTAATTTTAACAATCGACTTCGGAAATTTTGAAAAAATAATTAATAAAAACCGGTTGGACGAGCCAACACGGTTCTACATTATTATATAGAATGTTCTTAAAATAAATTCCTGGATGAATAACATTTACAGGGGCATTCACGTATTACGTAAGCATTATTTTGGTCATTTTAAGCCTTCCCTCCCCATGTAAGCAATTGTAATAATTTGTTGATTCCTCCTTAAATTACGTAAGATTTTATTTCTGTACCCCTCCTTTGCTGTTAAAAATAAGGAAGTACAATATACATTTTATAAATTTGCAATTTCAGTATTACCTTTTAGTATTTTTATTGTTGAATGTAACAAAAAATATAACAAAAATCTAATACTGTACATAACAAATTCGTACTATAGCGCATGCGTATTGAACAAATACATCTAGCGTATAAATTAAATTTTTAAAATCTTATGTAAGCATAGAGACAAATTCCTGTCGCCCCATTCTTTATTCTTAACTCTCTTAAAATAATTGCGTAATACTTGAATGCCCCAAAGATAATTAAAAAAAAAATTATTCTTGCAGAGTCGGTAAGATTGGTTAGTGGATAAGTAGCAAATCTAGATGCTGCTCTCAGAAAATTTTATAGGGAACCAGTTCTGTGGATCACTGTGGACCGCATCCGTTTGACCACATAAAGGAGCTAATGGCCGATCTCAAAATAAACTTATTACTTAACAATCAGAACGGATTTAAAAATGCTTAAAAATTTTAAAAGAATTGTAGGAATATGCTGTATGTTGTGCGATCATAGAGATCATATAATAATAATATATACTAAAATATTTAGCAAAATAATACTAATCCGTTGAGGACTATCACATGATGATTTAACTATTTAAATCACGATTTATTTAAAAAATAAAATAATTATATATTATTTATGACGACATTGAGTTTACAAGATTAACTTACAAGTGGAACTAACTCTCCTTTTTGCATAATTTCGTTAAGCATCTTTCCCCGTTCAGATCCAGAACTGACCTCTTCCCTCAAAAGATCTCCCGTCGATAGATGCGTATACCCATATTTTTCTACAATCTGGGCACATTGTGTACCTTTACCAGATCCTGGCCCACCTGTCAAAATAATTTCATTGTCAAAAACGCAACTAATCCTTAATCGATTATAGAAGTAATTGAAGAAAATAATTTATAATATTAAAATAAAAAATATTGATTTGTTTTTATTATAATGAAAACTTACCTATTACAAAAATGACAGGAACACTGAGTGATTTCAATGCTTCCTAAATAATATAAAACTGAGTTTTATATTAATGACAAATCACAAAAATTTTGACGTTTTATGATTAATCAAAAAAAAAAAATGCTACATAATATCATCTTTCAACTCGCGTTTATAGTTATTTAGTTAATTATATAGCGCATAACGTCATTGGTTAGTTTTAAAAGTTACAAAACTACATCGAGAACTTCTATTGGTTCATTCGAAATATTTCAATTTCACAGCTTTTCTTTATAAAATTTAAATGACTTCTTTCCTTTTATTGATTTAAACATTTAATTTTTTAAATAAACGATAAAAAAAAAAGTAAATTTCATATACAACTGCTAGAAATATTTTCTAAATTGTTTTCTAATGGTATTATTATTCTAAAATACAGCCATATAGATTTTTGATTGTTTTATCGATTTAACTAACAGTTTCACTCAAGTTTATATTTAGCGAAACAAATCACTGTATTTTAACAGCATATTTTACAAACCTACCTCTTTATTACCAATCACATTTTTCACCTTAATACTACTACAAATAACACCCATTATAACTTGTTTTAGAAACTCTCTCCATGGAAACAGCTTAAATCACGTGATTGCATTTAAATTTGAATAAAATCCCAATCCATGATAAAATCCACATTAGAATTGAAAAAAGATTCTTCGATAATAGGTCTATTCATAAAATCTTTTATCTTTTAATAATGTATTTTTATTTCTATAAATTTCAAATTAATATTTGTACTGTCCACTTGAATGCAATTATTTAAACGATCGAATTTATTATACCGGTATACGTTTTTTGCAATTTCCATTTTTTAAATATTTAAAAAACAAACAGCATTATTAATTTAAGCAACGACAGGTATACTATCCGCATTTCAATTTGACGTAATATGACGTCACCATTGTAGTAGTTTTAACATTAATATTTGATTTACTGTTCTTACGTAAATTTTCATTTTATCGTAATGCTCCAAGGGCATTCGAAGAACACGGATTATTACTAACAGAAAATTATATATTTGTTATAAGTTAATATCTAGAAATTTGCATAACAACTTAGAATTTTCACATTATTAGAACATTTTTAATTAAAAAAGTATAAACCAATCAGCAATTGTCCACTTAAAATATATTTAAAATTTAACCTGAATTTGATGATAACACAGTTTAAAATCGAATTACAAGTTCTGAAAGTTTAATGATTTCAATAGCTACATTTAAAGAATATTATAATAAGGAAGCGAGCTTCAGAGGTCAGTTTCAAAACAGATCAAGGTTGAAAATCAATTTCCTTCTCTAATTTTCCTTTTAAAACCAGAAAAAATTTTTTCAATTATAAAACAACTATGTTTTAATTTTTACAAATTTGTAAAAAATTACTGTTAAAATAATAAATTTTGATCTCTAGAGTTCATTTATTTGAAAATTCGGTCATTAAAAGTTCAAAAAGGAGTTTGCAGAGAGTATTCAATTTCTATCATTTCTAATTATATCCCAACCCATGAGGGATTGTTTCGTTAACTATAGCACGTGTTTGACCTTATTTTAACTAGTGAAAAAAAAAATTAAATTATATTTAAATTAGTAAATACACAACAAAAGACAATCTCAATTTTTTAAATAATTATTTATCTCGTTTTACCTGCACAACATACATTAAATCGATTACAGATACAGTAAATGCCAAAGGTTAATAGATAAATCAAATGGAATATAAGGAACCAAGGAAAGGAGTTAGGAATGTATTTGATTGAACTTATTCTACAGGGATTTACGTTTTGAAAAATTCAGCGGATTTCGAACAAGTGTCTTTTATCACTTACGCTCATCTTCCTTTAAAAAGAGAGAGATGCCACGACCTTGCGCCTCTAGGTCAAAATTATATTCGGTAAAGTTCCTGTATGTCGGCTTTGCTACGTGTAGTTCACCCACAATGCAATGCTGTCTACGGAAGAGTCTATTTACTGAGGGTGAATGTTATCAATCTCTCCGTGATTTATTTTGGTTTACTTTTGATATTTAAAATTATTTTAACTTATCTATTAAAAAACTTTATAAATATGTAAACACATTCCAATTCACAAAAATTTAGTTTCATTTCTATTATCTATGTTTTTTCTTTACATTTATTAAAAGAAAATTTAATTTTTTGAATAAGATATAAAACGTTCATTTGAAGTAATTAAAAATATGAAAAATAAATAAATACTAAATATGATAATTTATACTATATATTTATTCTATTAATATACTATTGTTAGAGTGTTTCCATATATATTATAATAATTTTCTATTATAGTACTGTTTATTGCCAATTACGATAAAGTCGATGAACAATTATCAGATTAAAAAGAAATTATTAATTCACTTGTTTTATTCCTCACATTGCTTATCAAAATTATAACTATATATCAAGACTATTATTATTCAATGTATTAAGTTTTCAAAAAGACCTGAAATATAGCAATCTTTAATTAGTATAAAGTATTTCATAAGTACCAGTAACTTTTAATATTAGCAATCTTTAGTAATGCAGTAATTTTGTTAATCTTTATTATTGGTTTTATAAACTAATGGTTTAAACCAGGCGTGTCAAATTCATTTTAATTCAAGATCCATTTAATGAGCCTATAAGATTGCCGCGGGCCACATCACACATAATTTTTTTTTTAAATTATATGTTAGAGTAAGAATTCAGAAATGTAGATAGGATAATTAAAAATATTGGGTAATCAAGAAAACATATTGCAAAAATATATAATTATTAGATAATTGTTTTTTAATTCATACATACATAATGTTTTTTTTTTTTTTTTAATTATCGAAAATCAATTACAGTTTAGATTTTTATGTAGCGTTATTTATATATATAATTAGAGTTTGAAGATCATCCTTTTAAGTTTTTCTGTTCGAAAAAAATCATTTTCTGTACAAGAACAAAAGCTTTCCATAAAAATTTTATAAATTCAAATATCCATAACTGTTTACATTTTTTAATTAAGTTAATAACATAACAAATAAATCTTTACAAGCTCGTTAGTGTGTCTTTAATACACGTCTGTCAAAGAGAGATTGTTTGGAATTTGATTTTTGTATTTGTCTATAAAAAAATAAAATACAGATTCTCATTTATGGCTTTTTTTTTGGTAAAAAATTTCGCACAAAACGATATAGTCCTTGCAGGAAAGCATTTAGTTTGTATCACTGATCTTTCAGATCGGTGTCATCTGTAAGTAAACGTCCAATAAGGTCAATCGAAAAAAAACTCGTGCAATTACATTTCATTAAAATCAACTAGATGTATAATAGTATATCACATAGGTACGAAGCGAAAGTTACTTCCTATTATCTTATAACATTGTTCTCATTTTCATTTTAGTTAAGAGCGTTGGGGGGCCAGAAAAAATCGCATCGGGGGCCGCATAAGGCCCACGAGCCGCCAGTTTGACACCCCTGGTTTAAACTGTTAAATAAGACATTCCAAATCTCTTCATTATACTTCAGATTTCTCAAATTTCTGTTACATTAATTTTATATAACAAAAGCTATGCTTAATATAAATTCAATAAATGAGTAGTCTGTATTAACGGTCCCCAAATTCTTTTAATCTATCAGTAAAGAAAAATATAGCATGTATCCTTTTATCAGTAAAGAATAACAGTACACATCCGGTACAACAGATATGTATTATGATAAAAAATGTGTATTTTTCTAAATATTTCTTACGTACACAACTTAGGTGTGCGCGCACCACACTTTGGGAACTACTAATCTATATGAATAAAAATATTAGTTTGGCATTTTTTAGAGCATTTTAACGTTAAAATAAATATCGTTACTATAAAAGTCAAATTATCTAAACTAGTGATCTTTCCCAAACTTTTTCAATCGCGCATCCCTTTATCAGAAAAGAAAAATAGGACCGGGCTAGTGTTTTTTGGCGCTCTTAGACAAAACGGGCAGATAGTTGATCAGGCTCAACTGCGACAACAAAATGACACGCAAACAGAACAAACATTTAATTAAATACAGTCAACCGTCTATGAGTAGGCAGTTACCTGTCCTTAAACGAACCGCCAAACATCTCAACTTAAAAATTTGGGCAATTATGTAACGAAAAAGACCCTTATCCTTCGGATCAGAGAAGCAGAGTCTATGTTCTGCCTATTTACAATAAAGATTTAGATAAAAACGAAGAATACGTAGGAGTAACAATAAAAAAACCCTGAAAGAATTAAAAAATATAAGAATGCCACTCTAAATACAGCTATTGCAAAAAGATTTTATGAATATGATATATATATTAATAAGAAAGAAGCATCTTTAAAACATGAAGTTAGTTAAAAGAACTATAAGAATCTATAGAAATAATGCAATGAAGCCAAAATAAAAATGTGATTAATGAACAAATAAGGGATGGGATTTCTCAAGCTTAGATTTACACTTTAAAGAAAACGGGCCATAACCTTCCTTAGGAACTAATTTTTATATAGTTATCCATTACTGTATGCTTACTAGACTAAATATATTACAGTTTCGTTTTAAGAAATTTTGTATCTGTGCCTGTATTCCTTATATATTATGTTATTTTAATATATTTAATACTTATATGTTTTTGTTATATTCAAATACGTTATTATTTATATGTATCTTTGTAAACATTAAATTTTGTATTGTTCGAATATGTATTAATCATACGTCTGTATTATTAGATGTTCTGTAAATTATGCTGAAGATGGATAAATTAGAAATTAGATAATGAAAGCTGTTGTTATTACTTTAGATATTGCTGTCATTGCCCGAAAGTATCCATATTTAAATGCCAAATTCTTTAATAGAGAATTTTCACTTGTTTAACAATTAAATACCAATTATTATAATACAATATGCTAGTGTATATATACAATTATATAGTAGAGCCGACTTACGCGGTTAATTCGTCCAAGTCCAACAAAACTTAAATTTGATATACATGACTGCAGCATTAGCAAAAGGAATGGCTAAATGAAATTTACGAGCATACTTTAAGCATAGATAAGAAAATGTAAGGCCTTAAATGATATTTCTATAAAAAAAGCAAAGGTAAAAAAAGCATTTGTTTAATGAAATTTTATTTGCATTTTATGGAAATTCAACAAAAATAGATTTACGCATCTGCGTATCTCTGAAACCACATTAGTCAAAATCACTTAAGTTGAGAATATACTGTATTCTTTATCTTTTTTAAAACTAAATACAGATAGTGCTGACTTAAGATGGGATTTTTTCTTCGACTTTTATAGTTGTAAGTCGGAGTGATCAAAGATAGAAATACCCAAAATTTATGATATTCTACTACTAATCTTTATAAGGGCATTATACATAACAAATACAAAATTACAAAAACTAAACATAAAAAGGAGGCTTTTGGTACATCAGTCCATTGAACATAAATCAGTTCACATGTGTACCAGTCTAACTGATCATTAAATTTACCAATGACATCACCATTGTAACTATGAGTGATCATAAGTCCTATATATATGATTTAGTTTTAATTATAGAATTAATAATGAAACATTAAAGTCAGAAATCAGATTTATTAAACAGAAAATATTATCAATGAGATAAAAAAATGCACTCTAGCATTATTAAAAGCATTAATATTATATTCATTTAGATCAGATTCTTGATATTTATCTTTATAAAATATTACTAATTCAAAACACCATAAATTCGATTTAATATGATGTATCAAATTAAATGTTTTTAATATTTTATTTCTCAATACAGTATTATATATTTTAAGATAATAACTATTTTAAATATGTAAATTGCATTTTTGCATTGTTTAAATTATACACATCATAAAAATTTTACTAATTTAAACTTTTCCAATAGAAAGTCAATTTTTTTTTTAGTAAATACAACATGAAACTATCTATAAATAATAAATTTTATTATTATTAATATTTAATGCATTAATTATTGTTAAAAAAAGTTTTATTCTACCATTGTCTATTTGATTTGAACTTATGTAATTTTGTTTCAAATAATGTTTTTTTCTTTTCAATTTTTATGATATTCTAATATAATTTAATTTAACACATGCTGTTGAATTATGAATAAATTTTCTTACTTTTATAACTATTATTCAAAAATAATCATAGATGATTATATTTTATAATTTGGATTTTTGATTAAAATTATTCCTTCTTCCTACAAACTTCATTAATCTGAATTTGTGAATTTTTTTCAATTTGTATATTCAATAATAATGAAATGCTGTTTTTTCTTTAACAATCTGAATTGTTAAAAAAGAAAACCAAATCTTTTATAATGGAATATTATCATTATTTTTTTTATTTTTAAAATTTCATGACATTCAAGGCTTTTAATGAAATTAAATATTTATGAAATTGATCTTGGATATATTTCTGAATTTTTTCAATTATTGTTTCATCTTAGTAATATCAAAACATTTTGACAATAAATATCTGCCTTTCAAATAATACCCAAATACAATAGATTCCACTTAACTGGGCCACCGGTTAATTGGAACAGCTTCTTAATTTGGCCAAATCTCAAATAACAAAAACCAAATTAATAAACTAATACATAATTTAAACGCTTAATTGGGACAGTAGCAGAAAAGGAATATTGCAAATAATTTCTTGTAGCAAATAAACAAATTTCTTGTTTTCATTTTCAGTAAATTATAGCATTTGAATATATGTATATATGCAATTTATTTTTTAACATTAATTTCATATTATCCATAATTCCAATTTTTTAAGTATTTTTCAGATTATCTGGGATCCCAACTAATCCATTTAATTAGGAATCTACTATATTATTTAAAATTCAGATTAGTATGCGAGTAGTAGTTTTTACAAAAATTTAGCCAATTTTGGCACGCACACGTGCACGCACACACACACACACACACACACTCTTAAAAAGGTTTTTCGCTCTTAGCTTAAGTGCATCCAAGAACAATTTCTAGTCCTATATTTACACATGCAGGGTCCAGTCTATCAATTCCCATCCTTCTAAATGGCTGTTATGGTAAAATATTCACTTGCCATCTTGGGGAATCCAGTTTCAATTCAAGATCCCACAATTCCAGATTTTTCAGGAGGATTCCTGTTGAAGTCATCTTTCAGCATTTCAATTGATTCCACTTAGAGTATGGATGGTCCATGATAGGCACCTGAATGCTCTACCAATTACGGTTAGTAATAGATGGTTGGAAGATACTATAAAATTACATAGATTTTCTGTAATGGCACTACTCTTTAGTAATCTTTGGTTAGAAAGCAGCATAAAAACTGAAAAGAAAAACAAAAATGTATCCAGGAGTCAATATCTGCCATTGTTTAGCAATTTTATGTAGTATTTGCAAGAAAACATTAACCACAACAATTCAACCTAAGCATTAATTAAAAGCAAATGATTTATGGTATTGCATGTTTCATCAAAAAGCAAAGAAAACATATAAAAACATTTGAAATTCAATGGAATTGGCATTTTATAACATTTATGGAAAATTAAACATTACTATTGAATATATTCTCTTGAATTTGCCATATAAGAGAGTGGTTAGCATACAACCTAGATGATCCAAATTTAATTCTAGCCACATGATTTTTTCTGATTGGGAATGAATGGGATATATTGATTTTCTGAACCAATGTATCCAATTTATTAATTTTACAACATTCCCATTATTGGATTTGCAGGATTATTTGATCAAATATCCTTTCCACTTTAATCCTTGGGACCAGAATCAAATCCATTTCTCATTTGAAATATACAGTCGATTCCACTTAATTGAGCTACCGGTTAATTGGGACAGCCGCTTTTTTGGGCCAAAGCTCAAAGAATAGAAACCAAATTAATAAACTAATACATAATTTAAACATTTAATTGGGACAGTAGCAGAAAAGGAATTTAGCAATTTTTGACATATTTTAGGGATGTTTTGAAAGTATGTCAACATTAGGTACACTAATATTTGGCAACAATAGTGTGATGCAATTCATTTCATTTAGAGTTTCGATTTTATTTAAAATTTTTAAATCTTTGCCAAGATGCCAAGAAATGATTTTACACTTTCAAATAAAATTGCATTGCTGGATAAAATTAAAAGCCAGCCATTTAATACAAGCCATCATAGACTTGCTGATATAACTGATGTACCAAAATCTACCATAACACATCAACTTGAGTGGGCATTACAGAAAGAAATTCCAGGAACATCCAAAAGAAAATGTGATGGAAAGAATCCAGAAGGTGAAGAAGCATTAGATCAGTGATTTTCTATACTTAGCAGGCAAGGCATGAGTATCAGCAGCTCATTTTTGTATTTTGATTTAATAAAGCATTAAAATAGATACCTAATTATTATCTTTTACCTACTTATTTATTTACCTACCTATTACATATTTTATTTTAGAAATTATTAGTTCATTTAATTGGAGCAGCTGCTTAATTGAACCAAAATGGATTAGTCCCAACATGTCCCAATTAAGCAGAATAGACTGTATATATAGGATTCTGGATAAGACAAAACAGTACAAATGATGATATTAGAACTGATTATATTTTTCCATGTGAAAAAGTCATGCTTTAATCAACTTAAAACATTTGCTCATATAAATTTCTTGTAAAATGGGATAAAATTCCTATATTGAATTTTGGTACAAATTATATATGCTTGTAAAAATGAAGTTTTGTAAGCTAGAGTTAACCTGTATAGTCATTTGAAAGATTTAGATTTACTAAATAATCTTTAATAAATCTAAATCTTTCAAATTTTAATTGTAATTTTAAATTTGCTTTACAATAATAATGTTATATAATTAATTTTTTTATGTGCTTACATATCAGGCCATCTTTAAAATATCTTAAAGGCAAAACAATGCAAATGTTTTGAGATATTTTGTTTATTCATATTTTGAATGATCAGTTCTTTTTATTTGCAGTATAAAAGTACTAGCTCCTGCTACAAAACGATATTGTTTAAAATTAAAAAAAAAATATATATATATAAAATGGAGTGGGTTATTTCTTCGCATCCTATTACATATACATCATCGACACACTGTCGCCGCACTAATAAAAACATTTATTCTTTAATAAAATTATAAGTAAATATCATCATTGATAAGTAATACATAGCAATACTGTATTTGGCAACACTGGCGTGATGAGAATCAGTTATCTATTGTCGTGAGGCTGGCAAATGTGCATCTACTTAAGAGTCTACCGTTACTATACCTAGCGATATTTATTTACAGTGTTAATTTTATTTAAAATTTTTAAATCTTTGCCAAGATATCAAGAAAGCATTTTACACTTCCAAGTAAAATTGCTTGGCTGGATAAAATTAAAAGCCAGCCATTTAATACAAGCCATGATAGGATTTCTTCGCATCCTATTACATATACATCGTCGACACACTGTCGCCGCACTAATAAAAACATTTATTCTTTAATCAAATTATAAGTAAATATCATCATTGATAAGTAATACATAGCAATACGGTATTTGGCAACACTGGCGTGATGAGAATCAGTTATCTATTGTCGTGAGGCTGGCAAATGTGCATCTACTTAAGAGTCTACCGTTACTGTACTTAGCGATATTCATTTACAATGTTGATTTTATTTAAAATTTTTAAATCATTGCCAAGATATCAAGAAAGCATTTTACACTTTCAAGTAAAATTGCTTGGCTGGATAAAATTAAAAGCCAGCCATTTAATACGAAAGTATGTCAACATTAAGCATACTAATATTTGTCAACACTATTGTGATGCAAATCACTTATCTATCATCGTGCATTTGGCAAGTATTCATTTACAGTGTCAATTTTATTTAAAGTTTTTAAATCTTTGCCAAGATGCCAAGAAATGATTTCACACTTTCAAGAAAAACTGCTTTGCTGGATAAAATTAAAAGCCAGCCTTTTAATACAAGCCATCGATTGCTTTGCTGGATAAAATTAAAAGCCAGCCATTTAATACAAGCCATCACAGACTTACTGATACAACTGGTGTATCAAAATCAAAAGACTACACTTGACTCCCTGAAATAAACCAAAATCTACCATAGACGCATCTCCTATGAAAAGAAAATACAACTGGTGTATCAAAATCAAAAGAGACTACACTTGATGCATTTTTGCAGAATTAAAATTTGAAATTGTAAATAAATCAAAACTAACATGGCGCATCTCCTACAACAAGAAAATCAACTGCATGAGGAGTGGGTTTACAGAAAGAAATTCCAAGAAGATCCAATAGAAAGCATGATGGAAAGGATCCAGAAGTCGAAGAAGCATTAGATCAATTGTTTTCTGTAGTTAGCAGGCAAGGTGTGAATATCAGTGAAGAAGAAGAATGAAGAAGAAGTCAGAGGAGATCGGTAAAAAACTAATAATTAGGTACCTATTTTAATAAATACTGGTGTACCAAAATCTACCAGAGCTGTCTCCTACAACAAGAAAATCAAGTGCGTGAGGAGTGGGCATTACAAAAAGAAATTCCAGGAACATCTAAAAGAAAGCATGATGGAAAGGATCCAGAAGTCAAAGAAGCATTAGATCGATAGATTTCTATAGTTAGCGGGTGAGGCATAAATATCAGTGGCCCAGTGTTGAAGAAGAAATCAGAGGAGATTGGTAAGAAATTAATAATTAGGTACCTATTTTAATGATTTATTAAAATAGGTACCTAATTATTATTTATATAACTGGTGTACCAAAATCTACCATGGTGCATCTCCTACAATAATAAAATCAACTGCGTGAGGAGCGGGCATTACAGGAAAATTTTGAGAAAATCCAAAAGAAAGCATGATGGAAGGGGTCCAGAAGTCAAAGCAGCATTAGATCAATGGTTTTCTATAGTTAGCAAGTGAGGTGCGAATATCAGCTCCCAGTGTTGGAGGCAAATCATTAAAAAGCTAATAATTAGCTATTTATTTTAATAAAGCATTAAAATAGATACTTATTATTTTACCTGCTTATTTATTCACCTACATATTACATATTTTATTTTAGAATTTATTATTAGTTAGTCCCAATTAAGTGGAATAGACTATTATTTTGGGAGAACATCTTAGGCATAAATAATTAAAATAGGAAAAATTTAATTTGTGTTTTATCATACTAATTGTATTGGTTAATATATATAATAATATATATAAAAATCAACAATATTGAATAAAAGCATTTAAATTTATTCAAATGTCTGTTAAGCCTTAATATAAATCTGTTTGGCATTCAAAGGATAGGTAAATGAGTAGTGCTTGGCAGTCAATGGGTTAACAGTAATTATAATATTATTTGTTTTTTGCATATTTAATAACTTTATATAACAAAATTATGTTAATCATAAAATTCAAAACAGATTAAACAAGTTTTATAACAAAATGACAAAAGAACTATAATCATATTAGAATAGTTTAATTTGATTATCATTTTAAAAATCAGTTGATCTTAATGTTTGATATTGTTTAAATAATAAATTCTTAATTTAGTAGATTTCATGGTTTCTGTGGTATCAACTTTTGTAACTAATTTACCAACTCTCCGTCATAGTATGAAACATTAGAAAATGCTGAATATTATTTTAAACTATTTTTATTAAAAAAATAAAATATATTTTATTTCGTTTAAAATATTCCCCTGTTGAGAATTTTTTTTTGACTTTTCTGGACAATGCCAAGCCAATCTACCTGGCAGTGTCCAGGAATTTCTGGCACATCATCTGTAGGGAGAGATTAATTTCTGGTTTGCAAGATTTTCTGATAATTATTAGGATCATCCAGAAAGTAAGTACCGTTTGCACATATTTCCCGTGCATCTGACAGCACGAAGGTTGCGCATGCGTAGTTACATCCTTCAACTCAAGAATGAATTAGCCTAGCCATTTTGTTTGGATTACGTTAATGTTTGAAGTCATTGTTTGTCAGTAATCATGTTTAAAACAATCGATTGGCCCGCCAGCTGTGTCATCGTAGACTTGTTGATATAAACGATGTACCAAAAACTATCATAGAGCATCTGCTACAACAAGAAAAGCAACTGTGCAAGAAGTGGGCATAACAGAAAGAAATTCCAGGAACTGTCAAAAGAAAGCGTGATGGAAAGGATTCAGAAGTCGAAGAAGCATTAGAATTAATGGATTTCTATAGTTAGCTTGTGAGGCGTGAATATCAGCAGTTCAGTGTTGAAGACGTAGATCGGTAAAAAACTAATAATTAGGTACCTATTTTAATAATTTATTAAAATAGGTATCTAATGTAATTAGGTACCTATTTTAATGCTTTATTAAAATAGGTACCTAATTATTATTTTACCTATTATTTATTTACCTACATATTCGTATTTTATTTTAGAATTTATTATTACTTCGTTTAATTGTGACAGCCGCGCATTAAAATAGGTAAATTATTATTTTTTACCTATTATTTATTTACCTACGAATTACATATTCTGATTATTATTTTTTTACCTATTATTTATTTACCTACGAATTACATATTTGTTATTATTTATTTACCTACGAATTACATATTTTATTTTAGAATTTATTCATTATTTATTTACCTACAAATTACATATTTTATTTTAGAATTTATTATGATGACAGCTGGACCAAAATGGCTTAGTCCCAACGTGTCCTGATCTGTAGAGAAGGATTCTTAGGTTACTTAATGTTGCCGGGGCAGCCGCTTAATTGGGCCAAAATGGAGATCGGAAGAGCGTCGTGTAGGGGCAGCTGTTTAATTGGTCCAAAATGGATTAGTCTCAACCTGTCCCAGAAAATTTTCGACTTAATTACATAAAAAATAACAAGCGTATTCCAGAGAATCAGTGTTCGAGTACAAAAATAATAAATGATATTTAATTAAAATATTTAATATTTAAAACTAAGCCAAGCGTATCATTAAGAAATCAGAATACAATTTAGAATTTAGTTCCTTGATTGAAGATTCGAGAAAATAAAACAATTTTTAGAGTAATAACAAATATACTAATTTCTTAGTACAACAGTTACTCACTTTTTAAATTATGAATACAATATAATTTAAGTATTACGTAAATTATTTTATACAAGATGTAAAAGGAAATAATTAATACGGAATAAATTAAGTGATTGTTATTTTCATTCGAGAATACTTAATATTAAATTATTCAAATTTATTATTAATTAAAATAAATTTTTTTATTATTAAAAAGATTATTATTCGATCGATGGTGTAATTCAATCGAATAATAAGCTTCATACTAATAAAAAATAGATACGAAGCTTGTTTTGTATACACATAAATTAATTCATTACTTAAAATTGAAAGTTTGATATTAAGCAAAGGAATTCGAAATAATTTCAGTCATTGTCATAATGTTATGGCAATGATTGAAATTATAAACATATAACAATGACATCACATACTTGATAGTCATATCTTTTCTTTTCTTTTGTATGGTAAGCTTGGTGGCTAAATTGTGATTGTCTCTTTTCACTCAGAGTACTAAGGGAGCCGTGATAGTCATATATCAGGATAAATATTCTGAATCTCTTGTCATCTGGTACTGTACTATATATTTTGATTTCTTTTTGCTAAGTAATCATCTAAACAATATTCCTATAAATAGTCAATATATAATATATATATTGATGATATCTTAGATATGTAATGATAACATCACATATCTGATAACTTCATCTTTGGGATTCCATAAACTATTTCAGAATTTAGTCTTGAATCTGAATATTATTTCAACTTTAAGTTTTCCTTAGAAGTTGAAAGGCTTAAATATGAACAAAAATTTTAAGGTGCTTAAACACACATTTTTCTCATGATTTCAAAATATCCTAACTTTTATCTGAATTGGCCACATCTGGCACTATAAAATCTATAATATTGCCCATCCTTAGCTAATAACTGAATTTTCAAAGTCTCATTTTGTAAGAATATATAATTTATGGCTGTTACAGATAAACATTATTATTATATAATAAAAGGTATTACAATATCTAGCACACCAAATGCATTAAAAATATTTGACAAAATATTAAACTGTTATACTGAATATTTATCTTTATGCTTTTTATCTTTTTTGGTATATATAATTTTATAATCTGTTCAAAAATTTTAAATCTAGCAACTAGATAATTGGAATTATCAGAAATCCAGAATAAAAATGAGATGAAACAGAATTTACCAGTTATTATTTTAATTTGATTGGAATGTGAGTTTTATGTTCTGAATTAGTTATGTACCTGCTTCAAACTGCTTCAAAATGGTAATGATTTATGGTACATAAATCATTACCATTTTGAAGCAGTTTAAATACATAACATATAAATCATAGTCATTGATTTCAAATAAAATTCTATAAATGATTTAAAATAGCTATTAAAAATTTGAGCTCTCAGTATTTCTTTTGCAATTTATTACTTTTTTATGTTATTATTTAAAAACTTAATTTTAAATGTTTCTTTATTTTAAAGAATTAAAACATATCTCTACTAGAATAAATTAAAAAGTGAAAATTGGTAGTTACTTTGGATTAAGCATTCATATGAAACACAGAATATTTTATAAAACTAGATAGATCTTTAATATAATAAAACTGCCAATTTTTATTTATTAATGTACAGGATGAATTATTATTCATCCAAAAAATCAGATTAAAAAAAGTAGTTATTATTATGTGTGTTATGTAAGTTTAGTACCATTCAGTCAATCTAATATTACATGTTACATTCTTAGAAAGCATCAAATTTAGACAGTTTTGGATTCTTATTTCTTTTCTTTTTTAATATACTGGGAATTTCAAAAAATGGATACACTTTATCTAAAGTGTATGCAGGTCCTTTCAGAATTCCATTAATTTAAGCAATATTATTATTATAGATATAAATATCTCTAACAAAAATATAATTAGAAAATTTAATAAATAATGTGTTCCAGATCTAAAATTGCTGAAACACAAACACAAGACATCAAGTGCATTAAAAACATTTCTGACAAAAAAATATTTAACTGTTAAAGGCATAAAGATAAATATTCTGCATCTGTTGTCATCTGGTACTGTACTATAAATTTTTTCTTTTTTTGTTGAGTAATCATCTAAATAATAAATCTATAGTCATAATACTCTTTGTTCATTTTACAGAGCCCAACTTAAAGAAATGGACTATTCAATATTAAATGTTTTTTTTTTTTTTTAGATTAGGCATTCCAGAAGTGGAAGAGGCATTAGATCAATGGTTTTCTATAATTAACGGGCGAGGCGTGAATATCAGCGGCCCAATGTTAAAGACGAAGTCAGAGGAGATCGGTAAAAAACTAATAATTAGGTACCTATTTTAATTTATTAAAATAGGTACCTAATTATTATTTTTTACTTATTATTTATTTACCTACATATTCGTATTTTATTTTAGAATTTATTATTACTTCGTTTAATTGTGACAGCCGCGCATTAAAATAGGTAAATTATTATTTTTTACCTATTATTTATTTACCTACGAATTACATATTCTGATTATTATTTTTTTACCTATTATTTATTTACCTACGAATTACATATTTGTACCTAATTATTATTTTTTACCTATTATTTATTTATCTACAAATTACATATTTTATTTTAGCGTTACTTCGTTTAATTGGGACAGCCGCTTAATTGGGACAAAATGGCTTAGTCCCGACATGTCCCAATTAAGTGGAATCCATTATAATTTATAAAAAGTTGATAGGACGGAAAAGTTCTCCGAGTTTCATAAAAATCTCGGAGAATATTGATTTTACATTTTATTTATTTGGGATTAAAAAAACAACCATATTAATATACTTACCACAGAATTTGTTACTATTTTTCGATTTTAGTTTATAGATTCCTTTTTAAGAAGCGATTTTTATCCTGTTCGGAGCTTTGCATTACTATAGTTAATCTTTTACGCTACAAATTCTGTATATTCCTATCTATAATAAATATTTCTATTTTCAAAACTGTTTTAGAATCCATCTAATCCAATCACATCTTTTTTTCACATCTTAAGTTTCTAAAGCCAAGATATATACAGTGTATATTCTTTTTTCCACACTATTGGATCGATTCTAACACGACGACAACGATTTTCGTTTTAATCTAAAATTTTTTTCTAAAATTAATAAACTTACATATATACTGTATATATAAATATATGTATTTGTTCGGCTTTACGCTTGATTAATTCTCGGATTTCAATCAAGTACTAATTATAATATTGATTTCGTAATTATAATTAAGCAGTGACTGTAATTTCATCTCTACTATAATTTAAAACTCGTGAAATCCCGATATATTTGATTAAGAAAATTATATACATTTTATATTCATATAAATGCATATAATTTTCTTTATCAAAAAATATTCCTCACAACATTTCAATTATCTGAAAATATAGTTTTTATATCTTATTAAATTCCAGTGGAAATGGATTCTGCAGAATTGCTTTAAACATGAAGAGGTTTTGCTGCAATCGTTACAAATTGTTCAGGCGAGTAATTTGAACTGTGGGAACTCTGTTCCATTTAATATTCCTGGAACTTTGCTGTGGGTCCTTCCCCCTTAACAAAAGTAATTTTTGGTTAAAGTAGCTTTGTGGCTTAGAGAGAGAGAGAGGGAGAAACTCGCCTAGATAATTTTGTAGTTATATTAATCTCTCGTGGTAGCTAAACATAAATTCCATTATTAATTTTTCAGAAGTGGATAAAGGATAAATATTCGTTTTCAACTGGTTTAACTTTTAATTATTTAACCGTGCGACTGGGATTAACTGTCTTAAGTTATGCTTCACTAATCCTGTTTCACCTGTGGCTAAAATACAAGGAATATAAAGGACAATAACGTGTCACCTTTGGAATTCTTTCACCCACACTGGAGGGCCGTTTCATAGAGATAAGGTGGTACGAAGACAGTCGTATACATCTAACTCTGCAATACTGTCGTTCTTAAGAAGGGAATAAAGGTTGCTTGGTAGTATTCGGCAATTCAACCACCAAGCTAATGCTGTTGATTTAATACGTACACAAGTCTCGTCTAACGTCTACTCAATTAGTGTGCTGCTAAAAGAATAAATCCAATCAACTTCGCCAACATTATTGCGAATTACAGAGGAGAAAAAGTATATTGGAAGCATTTCCAGATAAATCGTGATTTAAAGCGTAGCATGTAGTAAAAACATGATTTTAATGTTAAAATTATGAATTATTTCGTTCAATGAACTTTTCATAGTATTTTTCCCTGGAAATAAATTATGATTGAAGCTATAAAACGGTAGGGAAACTGTATGGAGAAGCGATGTTCTCATAGAAAACTACCTGCTAGACAGTAATTATGTCACTGCTATAAAATAAAACAATGTTCTGCAAATATATTTTTTTATGTTAACTTTGAATGATGTAATATTTTAATGTTTACACATTATGAATTTAAATAACCTGCCTCGCATTAAAACTCGACGTTTTATCAGTTTAAACTAACTTTTATTTTAAAATTTCGGTACATTATTATAAAAGAGATACCAAATATTTAAATTTTGATGCAAATACTCTATTTGATATCACTAAATTTATATAGTGCTGAATTTAACATCTACAATAGAGCGTCGCTATACAGTAAATTCTAAACACGGCTTCGTCACGATTTAATTAAATAAAAATGCAAACAATTCGGTTTAATCCAAGAAAAAACAATTTTTATAATATAAAAAATTATTACACTTAAAACGTTAAATTTTTTCAATGTCGCAAACTCTGAGATATACAAACAGTATTATCAAAGCTATTTCAAGTTAAAAACAAAATTAAATTCTGAATTACGTTTTTTATATTTTAAAAATAAAGTGAAAATAATTTTTCAAATCATTTTTAATTAAAAAACAGATTTAGTCAACAACATAAAAAATAATAGAAAGAACAATTCTGAACATCAAAACTTAATTAGACATGTAACAACGTATTCTAAACAAGAACATTATTTGCATAACAATAGAGCTCATGCGCCACTTTTTTAGTTGTGACATCAGTTAAAAATGACTTCATACATCATCTGGCAAGAATAATTTTTATAAGATAAAAAGGCATTTTAATTTACCAGTCGGCATTTCGCCATCTAATTTTGAGCCAATTTCTATAGAAAGAAACCTGAAAATATACAGCCTAATCATCAATTGAAACATATATAAGTCTACTGAATTAAAAAAAACGGAGTTTACGAATCGTACCGAATAAAAAAAATTATATTAGCTAGTATTAGGAATACTTTTGTACTGATTAATGCTCTAATCTCAAAATTTAGCATGCAGGAAAGCATTTAATAATTACGTTAAGAGTAACAGAAACAATGATGTGGACAATCCCGAACGTTGCGGAAAGTCTCCATAAAACCGATGCATTAAAACAGGATCCAAAGTTAGCATTATTATAACTAACAAGCATTCGGATGCTACGATAAATAACGTAATACGATAATATATTCATGTTAATCTCAGAAATTGGCAGCTTAATTAGTCAACGACAAATCAGTGTAATTACCGAGTAGGAACCAGACTTAATGCTCAACTTGAATTTAAATCAGCTTGTGTGAATAATTAAAGTATCATTATTCAAAAATAAATGGCTCCATATACATCATATATACTGTCCAAATATAATTAGCAAAATCTATTGTATGGTATATGATTTGTAACGTAATTACGCTGTTATTTCTTAACGATATTATGAGAAGATGAAGATAATCTAAGATACATTAGGAAGAGTCACCAGCATCCATCTTTAAAATTGTTTTAAAATTTTCTTTTTTTTAACGAGTTTATTTTCAACTGAAGTGATTTTTTTTATTTTCGAAAATGCTTTAATAAATGTATTAAAAAGCGATCCAATTCGAAATTTAATAACTAATACATTTTGTTCTAGAAATCCTCGTATTTAAGAATTTTTTACGCTACTTGGTTTTGAGATTTTTAAGAAATCTTGAAGCCAAGCGGTGTAAGAATAAATAGAAAATACGATAACGATGTTTTATACGAAATAACTTCCGTAAAAATGATATCAACGAAATTTTAAACTTTGGGAATCCTAAGTAGGGTCAAGGACTTCTTACTGAAACCAGTCAGGACGATTTCAACTTCTAATATCGAGGGAGAAAAGATTCGAATTTATATAAAAAAGCAAAATTTATGATATTATATACGTTAACTTTATTAAAAAATAAATTCGATATGACGCTAAAATTCGATTTAAAAACTTGTATAATTCATTTCGATACTCGAATTATAAATCCGAAAACGTATTATAGATAATCAACTAGTTCATCATGTTGAAATGTTAAAAAAATAAATAAATAAATTATTAAGCAGCGTTAAAAATCGGAGATCAGCGCGTTAAATAATTCGAATTAAAGCAAACGCTTTTTATTTTCGATACTAGATGGCAGTAAGTGTCGCAGATGCCGACTAAACTGTGAGATTTTTATCATTAAAAAGGTGCGCGCGATAATATTCGGAGATTGATCGATTCGAAAGTTTGGAGAAGGAAAGAAATGGAAATGGAGAGGATTACAGATTTAGGAATGCGATATTGCTTTATTCAAAACAGTCTCCCATATTTTGCCAGAAATTGAGTTTTCGATCAATTTTATTTACTTATTGCAATTTTTACTCTTAAGAAAAACTTAAAAATCACATTTAAATTTTAATTTTATTATAAACGAAAAAAAAAAACGCGGTATAGGCATTAAAATATTAAAAAACAAAACAACAATTATATTAAATTATTATTTGGAATATTTTTTTTGGACAGAAAATTAAGAAAAACTTATTAAAACTATTAGAAAAACTGTAGATACGAATAATAACTTTTCCAATATTTTAAAATTATATTTTAATCTATATAAGATTTAAAATTAAATATATAAAACATCAATATTTATTTCTCAATTAAATAAAAAAAAGTTACAATAATTTCAATTTCATAACTTTAAAAAGGATTACGAAAACCTTTAGATAACAAAGAAAAAATTTTTTCAAAATTAGCATAATCCATATCCTGGAACACATTCCTAATGCCAGTTTGGCAAGGGACAAATCCCATATATCATTATGAATTAAATCACCGCTACAAACGACGTTTTAATACCTCAGTAAAAAAGTATATCTTGAAGGACTACTAAACAAAAAAGAAAAAAAATATTATATATATATATATTTCGATCTGTGTATTCTAAAAAATCTTCTAGGCTAAGATGTAGAAAATCCTTACAAGTACGATGTAGACAAGACAAATTAGCCGACATTTTGCAACCGTCACTAATGGAAGAAAAGAAATCTCGTCTATCTCGAGCGATTTCCTTTCAACCAATGTTATAAATAACTTTGGTAGCCATGACAGTTTGGAGTAATTTATTCCTAAAGGTAATTCTCTTCTCACGACTAGTTCTGTGACTGATCTTTCTTCCATCAGAGCTTAAGTCCGTGTTTCGTTTCTATCTAATGGGTGGTAAATCTTCAATAATACCGAGAATAACAATTTTGCCTAATTCTATATTCTCTAGGTATGGAGTTGTCGGATTAATAACAAATTGTTACAGTCGAATTGGGAATGGATCCAACATGGTCACTAGAGACTCGAGTGTTACTTCCATTACTGTTACACATTCAAATTTAATCTTTAAGCAATTGAACGAGTTGTGTACGTTTAAACTTGGCAATTTTTCATTTCCTGATATATATTTCGACACGAATTTTCTAACTACATAGTTTTATTTCCGTGTTTCTTACCCGTTAAACGGGATAAGAAACTGTCACTTGTTGATCTCCGAGATTTATGTGCGAGTTATTTTTATCTTAGTAATTTTGCTTGAGATTATCGAGAAAGAAATATGATCTATCAATCTGTAAGCTTTTTAAGAGAAGCAAATACAATAAAACCGGAATTTCGACACAATTTTTTTTAAATAATTATTTTTGTAGTTTCAAAAATTATTTTTTAAAAATATTCTCGCAAATAACATTACTAGAGACTTTCACTAGGAAATTTAATACTAGAATTTCTCATCATTCGATAGAGATAATTTTACGATAAAAGTGTCATAAATCAAATCGTCATAATAGTTAAAAAAAGTAAAAAAAATCAGATATTTCCACCAAATTTTCTATTCGACGAATTTCTTTATCCATTGCAACATAAATTGTAAAATGCATTTAGATAATTGTGTTAAAGACAAAAAATTTCGAAGTCATATTTTTTTTATTTTTGTAATTAAAATGTTAAAATATATATGCCCTGTGAGATAAGAAAAATTAAAGAAAGAGAGAAATAAGTATCGGTAATCTCATTAATTTATTAATAGAGCAGAACTAAAAGCATTTAGGA
The DNA here is from genome assembly GCA_000484575.1 of Olivierus martensii. NCBI lineage: Eukaryota > Metazoa > Arthropoda > Arachnida > Scorpiones > Buthidae > Olivierus > Olivierus martensii. The sequence goes on from AYEL01077066.1 coordinate 89,500, forward strand.
ACAGAATGCAAGAGTAACATCAATGATGGAGCAACAAATTAACAAGCTAGAATAGCGGTGGAGATGATCATTCTACTGTTAATACAGTTGTTCCTGCAATTAATTGGACTGCCGTAATTACTAGACAATTAACCATGTAATTGGTAGATACTCTTCACTCCGAACGGATAAAATCCCGATTTTTGTTGAAAATATTAGCGCTTAACATAAAATCTTTTCTTTCGGGATTATTTCAGAATAAATGTTTAATGATTTTTAAGAAAAATTATTTCATTGTGTGTCTAGATTTATTATCATTTAAGAATTAAAAGTTTTAAAAATGGAATTAATAAAAAAATGAGGAAAATAAATTTATTCTAATGAAATTTTCCGATGTTAAGCAAAAATTTATCGTATCTTAATACATTAATGTTTAATAACAATTTATTTTTGCCTATGTTTAAAGTATAAGTTCAGCTACGTAAGGAAAATATTAATATGCGATAAATTTATTAATATAATCGAATTTAATAGAAATTTAAACCATGAATAGGTCTAAACTTCCCACTTACAAGATATGCGATGCGTTAATGCGTTAATAGGATGTAAACATACTCCGTGACCAATAAAAATTATTTTAGAATTGATTACTTCCTATATATTCAAACTCTCATGCTATATATACAAACGTTAATAATAACCGCTATCGAATATCATAGCGAAGTATTCATGTTTATATTTTATTTTTATCGATTGTTTAAAGATGCTACCATAAATAAATATTGAGAGAGAGAAGTAGCTAGTATGTTTAACAGTCCTAAACTAAATATTTTCCTCCGATTTCGTTTCTGTTATTGACAACACATAAAAACTACTGTTCATACTTTTCCCGATAAAATGCAGTTCAATATAACTCAAAAACTTTATTTCAAAACTAGTCTATTTGGATAACCAATTTTATTCGATACACAAATATTTATTGAAATGAAGAAAATTCTAATAAAAGTTATAAAAAATTTTTTGCTCAATCCATGCGCAACTAGTTTACTCGTTCAATCGTAAAGAAACACATAATGCAGAAAGCAAATATAGCGATGGCTGAAGGGTTTTTGTCATGACTTGTTGAAACGTAATGGATAGTATCCGGGATCACTCCGTTAGTATCAAAGAATTCAGAAAAGGACAAAACAAGTTCTGTGACTGAACATCTGCATTCTTTTAGAATTTAATAAAACTAGTAAGACTTTTCCATCGAAGTTAAGAAAAATATAAGGACTGCTTTTAGTTAAAGTTGAAATTCCCAACTAAGCATTACTAAAAAAAGACTCGTTTCAAGAAGTCGGAATGGTGATACAATGCACAAGATATTGAGGTTTAACCAACAGTGCCATATGTATGATGAATCCTTTTATTCGAGAAATAGAAAATAAATGACTATTGAAGAGAAGTATAGCAACATGAATCTATTTAGAATCCATCAGTTAACTGGAGCTAATGTCATTCGAGCATCCAGAAATTTCAAAGATCGATAAGAATGCTGATTCAGGACTTTCGCTAAGCGAAAAAATAAGGATATGAAATCTGTTTACTTCACTGCAAAACAGAATAAAAATTATAACCAAGATTAGTCCTGTAGGATCTACTTGTACAGAAGTCTTGTTAGTAAGAACTGAAGCATTTTTATTGATCATCATCAAAACGTCAAAAGCGATCAATATTCAGATTTTCATATCCATTGAGAGTAAACGAGCAATATAAGTTATAAAAATACGAAGAGAGTTAGAAATATTAATGAAAAGTTATTTATAACTGGGTTACATTTCAGAGAACAAAACATTCTCTGAAAGAAAGCTAGCAGGAATACGTGTAAGTGAATTTGTAGCTAGGCTATGCAATTCTTCACATCTTTCGTAGCGAGCACATTATTAATGAACAATATCGTGATGACATTCCATTTATCTGCGTGCTATTCTCAGTACAGTAAAATAAAACATTTTTAAGACGCAGAATCATCCCATTTCTCTAACGCTCCAAGCGCAATTTCGGGATTGCACACACTATTTATCGTACTTAATAGCTAGCACAGATAAGATCTATCGTGCCATATTCATGCTCTTTGCCAAGATTTTGTTGAATATGCATGGAGATGATAGTATTTCTCGACGAATAACACGCACGCACAAAATAACCGTTATCTCTTTTAATATATTCAACAATTATGGTTTTACCTTTGAGAAAACTTACGGTGCAAATATTTTTGAATAAGATTAATATAAAGAAAATTATCTGAACTAAATTTATAGTTAAGAAAATGTAAACATGTTCAAATATCTTTTAAATTCGCGATTCTATACTTATATTGTATCTATATTTTCATCTGTAACTGTCAGACATGACGTGATATGAACGGTATCTCCAGTTTATCTTTCATCAATATAAGGGATGCACGTCAAACGTTATAAATGATATATTCAAGTTTGCTTTCCGTTCAAAAATGACATTAAAACACAAATTCTGCATTAAAACACTGCAGTAAGCATCAGAAAGATAACTCGAAAACTTTAATCTGTATACCTTAAAAAATTTCTGCAATTAATTTATAAGGTATTGCGAATTCTGTCTAAAAGTCTGAAGATCGATAAAAAAAATTCGTCTCTTCGGAAAAAAAGTCGAGCATTCAACTACTAATAAAAATAAAAAAATAAACCGACGACTTGTAAACCTGGAAGTCGAAATTCGATTAGAAAGCAAATTACTTCCTTAAGGTTAAGCATTTAAAATAACAGCCTCAAACAATGGTCACGTGTGAAAAAAATCAATGGTAAATGTGATAGTGCGCATGTCTGAATAGGTTTTGCAACATCTCGAAAATGTAGGTGCACATCATCCCTTGTCATTTCCTGTAGCGCTCAGCGAGCGGTAGTGAAGAAAAATGAGGGAGACATTTGGTAGCGATTTATGAGGACAACTTTATGAGGCTGCTGTCACTCGTTCGAGATGGAAGGGCAGCCTAAAGGTGTCTAAAGACATGCTTGCAGTAGAAAACGGCTGATATCACTTAGACATGTATTCTGTCATCTATTTATTTCAATGATTTCTCGCCAACTTCTAGCATTTTCACCAACTTCTAGGTTTTCCGAGTCTGTTCTGATTAACTCGACCAATTTCTAATCTCGAAGCAATCACAGTTATCAATTGAGTTTCTGTTAGACTGACTGCCACTGCTTCAATCAAATACGGGATTTACTTCTCTTCTTCGTCCAACCGCAATTTGGATAAGTCTAGAAGTTTCTGACTAACTGAAAGAAAAGTTATGGCAGTAACACCGCGCTTTCATCTGCTTCGTTAGAATCCTGTGTTTTAAGGATAGAAAAATCGATCGAACGTCATAATTCGTTGACACGTAGAAAATCAACAGAAGTTGAAAAGATGAAAAGAAAAATCCTAAACTTTTTCCTTCCTCCATAATTTTCATTTTCCTTCCAACAAAATAAAAGTTATTTATGTTCTAGTAATTCTAGTTTAGTTTCGTTTTGAAAAATAATAATAAGTATTAAGAAAATAAACAAAATTCTATTCTACACAGCTTGAGCTAAATTAGATCTAAAGCTATATAAAATTTAATTCAAATTGGACAAAATTTTGTTCTAAATAGCCTACAGACAAACTAAAGCAGATGCAAAGTCTAATGCAAATAGACAAAATTCTAACACAAACAGACAGAATTTTACGTAATTGGATTAAATCACTAAGAATTATCCATAATCCAAAAATTTATATTTTAAAATTTAATTTGTATATTTAAATATTATATGCACGTCTAAAAGTTCATATATAAGCGACATATGCATATAAATATGATAAAATAATCATCAGAGATTTATCATATTTGCATCTTTCGAATCACGTTTGTTTCGGGGTTAAATTAATCTTCTGGAGTAAGGAGGAAGTATAAGAATTATGCAAAAATAAAGAAACAACTTGATCAGATTCTATTAATCATATCAGAGTATAGAAACATAGTAATTTTAGAAAAGAAGGATAAATTGATTGATTCTCATTTCAGGATCGAGAAATCGTGAGAAAAAGGCAGGTGGACCAAAGTCGAAAAACTCTCGCAGAGAGAATTATGACTGAAGACAAAAAAAGCTAAGTCTATTTTGTTAGAAAAAATTTTTTTCCGCCAAAGAGTAACCAGAACGAAATCCGATAACGCAAAATTACGTCGTGTGAAAATGTTCGAGTTGTGATTTAACCTGTATTGATCAGGCATTTCCGTTTTGGCAGGAATTGCCGTACCAACTATTTCTCAAACAGTTCGCTCCAAGAGAGAAAAACGAGGTATACGCACACTGAAGGGCAATAACACCGACAAAAATCCATTTAATGTGGAGGAAATTGAAAACGAAGAGGTTTTATCCTTCTCCTCCTTCCATTTGTTGAGTGGAAATTCCGACCGGATTTTTTTTTCCAATTGGATTACAACCATTTCCGTCCAGTTTACATCAAAATATATTCCTGTTTGATTAATTAACTTTTTGCCTTTTATTGGTTAATCGTGGTTTCAATTCTATCGAATTTTTCAAGCCCGAAAACGAGAAATGTCTAAAAAAAAGGATTCACTGAAAAATATCTTATTGCATAGTGAATAATTAGAAAAAATGGAATTTGTGCAATTCGCAATTGGTAACCGCAGCTCCCCTCAAGTAATGCTTAATAAAAAAATTAGCAATTTGAATTTTCTACTTTAATCGCAGTTCCCCTTTGCAAATTATTGGAGAATAGACTGGGAACTAAGTGCAATATTTAAGAATGTGGCCACCGGAGAATTACTCTGTACATCGCTATACCATGTACTACTAGTGGCTCGCTAATCAGATAATGGGAGTGATGGTAAAATAAAAAAATCCCTTCGGGTCATCCATTAAAATACCATTAACAATTGAAGATAACAGAAGTGTTCGGGTATCTAGAGATTTGAAGAAATCTTGCGAAGAGAACAGGTTTTATTCAAAAAATGTGTGTCTACTGTGATTGATCAGATGATGGAATATCCGGGATCAACCGATAAATAAATGTGATTGTCAACTTACATCATTAACGAGTGGGATAAACTAGCAAAGAAGAAAACACAACACCGAAAAAAGTCACTTATCAGAACTGTTTTGCATTAAGTTAAGCTGTGGAAATAAATCATTGTAAATCCTACCAATTTTACTAGTATTTTTTAAATTATTATTACTGTATTATTATATAAAAATTTCACCAATCCAATTTATAATTTTAAGCAAGTATCCATCTGTTTTTATTATCCGTAAAATAAACGCTTATATGGGGTCATTCTTTAAATATTAAAACTGAATAATCATCCATTAGGAGAGAATGAGAATCTCATGAATTCGAGATTTACAACATATTAATAAAAATCTGAGTTGTCTTAGTATATTCCAAAATCCAAAGTAAATATTAAATTATTCAGTTATTCGGAGACATAAAAGAGCATTGCGTCTTCTCTAATTTCATTCCTCTCTATTATTCGTGGAATTAATGTTGACAAGAGCCGAGTTTAAAGTTTCGCAAGGGAAATTTAAAAGAATCAATTTATCTAAATTTAATGAAAGCGCGTAGATGACTGTTATCTGTGCAAAGTTCAGACATAAACCAACGTCATTTACTTAACTGCGTAGTTAAAAGAGATCGAGAAGATAGCTAAGAATGCTAGGAATTATGCTACCATCCAAAGCACAAAGGGAATCAAATGTCGCGATTTGAACCATCCAGGCACTACAATATAGACATATAGTGTAGTAACCACAGTCAATACGTGTTTATGTTGTCGCAGCAGGTCGTGTGAATGAAATAACTCATTGAATGAAGAGTATTTTTTTGTATTCCTGTCCTCACCCACTCAGCGTATCTTTCCAGGTGGGACAACATACCTATTGTCCATACCCCCAGCTGGGCTCTAAGAACTTCCGGTGTTCTTCGTGACTCCGGTGAACTACATATACAAAAGACCCCAAGGGATTAAGGTAGAAATGGAGGAGCAAAAAAATATATATCTAGAGCAGTAGTAGATTGCGTCTCTCTCCACTGCATCCAATCGGAAACTTTCTGCTACGACAGTTTTATATACAAACTCGTACACTATTCCATAGAATCGAAAATTACGTAATTTGCTCGCATGGACACGAATAGAAAGCTAGTGCTGTGCATCAGTTAAAAAAGACGTAATTCACTTCTTATATTCTCCCCACTCAATTACTTTTCTCTCGAAATTTATAACAAATATTTAAGTTTGAAGATGGCAAAAGGCCAAGCCCTGTACAATAAATAGTGGTGAAGTAGGTGAGTGCAGTATGTGCCTCTCATACATCCTGTAGTGAATTCTCAGTAGGGAATTTTTAAAACTCTAAACAATGAAAAGTTCCTAAACTGTTTCGAATACGTTTTTATTAATAATAATTTTGCAATGTTGTAAAACAGTTAATAAAAGCAATCCAATGAAAAAAATGTTCATGAAAAACAAAGAAATAGAAATTGTTAATGCAATATAACAAAGCAATGGAAAATATTAACAAAAACAAAACAATGAAAGTTTTTCATAAAACAGAGCAATGAAAATTATTAACAAAAGCAAAGCAATAGAAATTGTTAATAAAAAGTTTTAAAATTACAGTATAAATATAATGGAAATAATGGAACAATGGAAAATATTAATAAAAGTAAATAAATGGAAATTGTTAATAGCAAAGTATTGGAAAATATTTAAACTAGCAAAGAAATGAAAACTATTAATAAAAGCAAAGCAATGAAATGCAATATATTAATAAAAGCAAAACAATAGAAAATATTAACAAAAACAAAACAATGAAAAATATTAACAAAAGCAAATCAGTAGAAATTGTTAATAAAAAATTTTAAATTACTGTATAACACCAAAAATACAAATGTAAATAATTTTTATGTGTTAAAAAATTTATGGCTTTTTATTGATTAAATGCAGTTTTGGAGATATAAATAAAATAACTGAACGATCTAATTTTATAGAAAATTGTATTTATAGACTTAAAAGAATTAAAAAGTTTTGAAAAACAGCATCAAAAAATATATATATAAAAAAAATTGGAATTGAGTAGCTTTAGAAGTTATGTGGTGAAGTGTTATCGATATTGAACAAGTTGACTTTTCAAACACGTTTCGAGTCGAGAACCGAAAATGGGGAAAAAGCAAGAAAAAAATAAAGAAAGAAATAAAGAAAAGAAGGCAGTAAGTTGTTGGCACAGTCCCCGAAGGCCACTCCAAAGATGGCTGTTAACTGACAATGCACCCAAAAACTGACTTAGTAAGTAAATCGATCAATAAAAGTCTAAAGAAACTTTACACTTGTCTGTAAAACAATATAGAAAAATAGAATTTTGTTATATCAACATCAGATGGAAGAATTTTAAGCTCCATTTGGCCAAGAGTAACAGTCTACTTCAATATCTCCAAGCTATTGCCGAATTATCGATTTAGCGCATTATTTCAGATAATTAAATGGACCAGATCGGATCATTCGATTTTTCGCTTGAATATCCAATTTTGTCGAATTATAATACGAAATTAAATATTTTAAATTTATTTAAAAATTCTCTCTATATGCTATTCGTTATTAAAATATTCAAAATTTTTCTTTTGGAATTATTTATAACAGTATCCGAATAGAAAAAACAGAGAGAGAGAGAGAGAAAACGGAAAAGTTTCTGACGGAAATTTCTCAGGAAAAAAAAAATATTAAAAGTTTCGGAAGTAACTAACTTGATGCTTTTAGTAAAAAAAAGAAGAAAAATCCGCTTCACTTCTTAAAGGAAAAAATTTCGGATTCAATCATGTAATATTTTGAATATTTCAATATTTGTTATGAATTCGTGGATATGTTATTTTCATTTTTTTGAAGAATTTGTTGAGAAGCTAGTCTTATAATTAATTAAAAACCGAACAGAACACTTTTACTAACTCTCTCCTGTTTACCGAAAAAAACTTCAATGGAAATCGTATGGAAAAATTTTTTTATATATTTTATTCTATATTGGAATATAGACAATATGTAGATTCTTAAATTATATACGCGAATCAAGTTATCGAGTTTCTGAAATTTTTCCTATTAAAATTATTATGATTTCGTTACTTATACAAAACTCTCAAATCCGATTAAAAAGTTTGCATATGCTCATCTGAAAAAATAAAAATAGATAAAGTAAACGATTAGGAGCATGTACTTTCTGCGTAGAATAATAAATCCATGTTTATTATGCAGGAATTCAAGAAGGAAAAGAATGCATAATATATATAACGAAACAAAATAATTTTAATGTAACAGCATCTAAAGGGTAAAAATATCATATACTGTATTAGAGAGTTTCAGCACAGCTATGACCGATAACTAAACGAGAAAATCATATCGTTTCGGAAAGTTATCGGTAGTGGCTTCAGCAACTCGTGATTAGTTCGAATCGCCGACACCAGATGCTGTATTATCGTAAAGTCTCTCTATTCTCATAAATTATTTCTATTCTATCCTCTATCATCTCCATCTAAAGATAATGACGGCGAATTTTAATATTCTGAGTTGCATCGCTCGTCCCGAAAACACAACGCAAAACAGATACGAAAAGAAACGATACGACTCACAACGTCGCGCATGCGCAGACTGTAGATCTTATCGGTCGAAGCCGTACGGAACTCTATTAATTGCCAGATTTTGAGTCAATAGTGCATCCTTTACCATTCTAGAATAATACAATGGATCCCAGGTTTGAATAATGATGCAGAACTGCATTTGATTATAATTAACTGACAGTGAGTAGAAGCTTGTTATAGAATCATTTGATGCAATGCCAATTGTGAATAGTGAAGAACATGTTTGAATGTTTTACATAAACATGGGAGTTTTCATAATGATACTGCATCCTTCCTCTATTTTTTAAACATTTTAAAACTGAATATAGAATATAGCATAGGCAATAAAATAATTGAAATTTTTTTCGTGGATATTTATGATTTTATTAGCAAATTTTTGTATCCAGACATTTAAAATATTATTAAATCGGTAACACTTATTTTCGATTAATTTATTCTGGCATAGTTAACAAGTCAAAACTACATTGCAGATTAAATGTTTCATTTTCATTGAGTTTCATTCTTTTGTCTGTAACAAATACAGTAGCTTAAAACGTATCTCTATTGTATGTAAATGCAGAATTAACTGCACAGTTGACGTTTATGAGGGTACCTGTTTTTCATCCAGAGAAGCGGTAGAAAGCGTTAATGAAGTAACATGTATTTGTACGTCTTTAATTCATTGTTTGAGGGAATGCAATGCTGCAAAATTCTTTCTGAAGTTTATATTTAAATTCTAACAAAAACGGAAAATTCCATGAAGTGCAATTTTGTCTCTTGTGCGGTAGTACACGATTTGTTAATACAGCATCAATATCGATGTATAAAATATACATAATAAAATCCGTAAGTTTCGCTAATAATCATGAAAATATTATTAATTTTTAAATTTGAAAGATTTTTAAAAGTTATATGGCTTGCAAAACATTAATATTTATATAATTTATTATCTATCAAGTAGAAAGTCAACATTCCTTCGGATATGTAGGTATTGATGTAATTTTTTTAATATCTTTCATTGAAGATAAAAAAATTTAATAATGATTAATATTTAGTAGCCTATATATGTAAAGAATGTTACAATCATTAATCTTGTGAAAATTCCGAAAAATTTAATCATCATCCACTCTCAGATGCATGTCTTCCCAACTAAGAAGAATGAATGAGTTCAACCAGTTTTGGAAATTCTACACATGTATACCACGATACATATAGAAAGCGTTATATTTGTAAAATACGAAAACAACAAAGTTCGCTAAATAATTTCTATTTATAATTTTTATGTTTCTTTATGAATAATAAAACCTTGCAAACGGATTTTTTAAAGCATTTTTCATTGTATCACACTCACAGAAAATTCTATTTACAATTTATCAGTTTTAAAACTGATAATTCCGTTGAAAACTTTTGTAAATTTTTACGGATTTAATTGAAATTTCATCACTCGATATCCTCGATGAAGAAAAAATAAAAGAATAGATAGCCGAATTCAAATTTTTCCTTAAAATTTGGGAGATGAATTTTGATTTCCAGATTTAATTCGAATTCTTCAATCGAAACTTTTCGCGACTACAAGATTGCTTTTGTGAAATTGTATGAGTTAGTAGAAACATCAGTGTTACGCATGTTGAAAATGGTGACTTATATCACCGAGAAATTTATTGAAGATACAATTTTTAAAAAATCAAGCATAACAACCATCTATAAATATATTATTTTCTTTCGAAAACGTTAAATTTTTTATTTGTAAAAACATTTTTATACTGATGACGAATGAGATGTTTAAAATGTAAACTATTACACGAATAAAATGGAATGGAGAAGACTTCTTTATATGTAAAATAAATTATAAATTATGTTACTAATCAAGTTTTCTTTTTAGGGAGAATTTAGCCAGAAAATTTTGAGATGTTTTTGTATTACATTTTCATACCTCTAGTCGAAACATATTTGAAAATATAAAATCAAATAGTGTGTATTTGGTATAGCATTACATTTCCTAAGGGTATGGTGGGAGTTAAATCTTTCATATGACAAGATAAGAGAAATTTATTCCGCTCCTATACTTCATAGATATTGTTGAATGGATAAATATTTCTTCAACCACACGTATGAATGGATCCAATGAGTTGTAAATGCTTTAGGCCTACGTTACAGGTTTACTCAATAAAAAAAAATCTGAGATTTTACGGGATCATAATTCCTGTCGATAGAACCGAGAAAAAAAATATTTTTTTCCTCTATTGCGCTTCATGAATCACGTGCTACGAATCTATTTTGAGTTTTAATAGATTAATATCAGATAGTGTTTCACACTTAGATATCGTGCAACCGAGTCTTTACAAAACCTGTTAACTGTATGACAGTGTGCTAGCATGACCTCGACTAATTTATTTAACATTTGGAGTACTGTGCATTATTTATCTCGGGTTTCTTTCATTTACATAAATTTTCCATTTTTACGCATTTTATTAGAAAGTAAATAAAAAAATATATATCGCGAAATTTGCAATTTTAAAATTCCAAAACTGTGAATAATAAATCTTAAATAAGAATAAATAATAATTGCAATGAAAATAAACGAATATAATAAGCGGAAAACTTTTTTTTTCGTTCATTAACGCTTTACATTTATAAAACGTCACGCAAAATCAGAAAAACAAACAAATTTCGAGATTTTTCTGGATGCATTAAAAATGCAAACACTTCGCTTAATTTACATTAGTATTAACGCAGTTTTTGTTCTGTTTTCCAGTTTTGTAAGCGTTTGTATAGAATTTACCGGATTTTTATCTTCGTATGTAATTAAAACAAAGCTAAAGAATATTAAGAAGAATCGAAAAATCAAACCATTGTCTAGAATAGTCCGAGTGCGATAACATTGTGAGCAAAATAATACATTAGTGCAGCTTGAATTGTATCTGCAGTCTGCAAACTGCCAGTGAAGCCGGCGGCATGTCCACATCAGCACTGCAGGTGTAGAGGCCCTTCAGAAAAATGTTGTTTATCAGATCTTACCCGGTATCTTCGTGGCGAAACCTATGCGAATAACAGCCAGATACAGAACTATTTCGTAACTTGGATGTGTAATTACGTCGTAAACATGGAAGCGAGATCGAGTTTGAACATGGATATTCCTTAAAGAAACGCAATAAATTAATAATCTCAAATTATTTTTTGGACGGCATTCTTGGAAGACCACCCAAAAAAAGAAGGAAAAAAGCTTCCTCGTTGGAAGACATCGGTGTGCTATTTTCTCTTCAACCCCCCCGCGTATTTTCAAACCGCCAACACATAAAGCAGGGTAGGAACTAACTAAGCACGCACTAGCCCCAGGTAAACATTCCTCACTCATAATAAATTTACGCCGGCAACGGTAAGAGTCAAAGGTGACTTTACACTCGAGTCTGAGCTAACTAATGAGAGACTTTCGGTAGAACGGGTCCAGCAGAAATTGACGGTTCAATGTCATCCCGGCGCCAACACTTTTGCACGGACAGGTCCAGGTGTGAGATTCCTCTCCCAGGTGGTGCACGGGGATGGGTTTCATTCTCCACACCTTGTCGTTAAAATATAGACAGTTGGTGGACAGCAGTTACAACTCGTAATTATCCCTATAAAATCCCTTTTTTATGTATTATCCTGGATGTTTTCGTATGTGACATACCCGAAAAAATCTCGGATTAGTATCCAGAACATCTTTTACCAAACTTTAACGTTTCATAAATTAAATTTTATTACGGCGGGAATAAATCTCCACCCGGGTTTTTCCCGTGTATCGAAACTCTAAAAAAATTAACGACGTTTTCCAGATTTTTCTTTCTATATTTTTTTTTTCTTTTTTAAACTGATTTCGTCCGACAGATTTATTTATTGTTGATAGAATTTAAGGACCACAAACAATTCAAATCCCGAGAGATGAGGCCACCTGTCTAAAGAGATCACTAACAATACCTCCAATGTGATGTTGCAGGTGTCATAAAAGCGACTTAGCTGTCACAGATGGGAATTAGTCGAGGGATCGATACGAACCGGATATCCGGAGCAACCTCGGTTTCGTCGACAACTTGATCTGGTTGGGACAACAGAGATTGGCTGCATCCGGTAAATCCAAGATTAGAAACTGAAGCACGTTAAGATCGAATTTCGGTATACAGGTGCTCGGATGAGATGAAGGATTATTCCAACTTTTTTGCTACCTCCTCTTCTTTCTCTTCTCTCCGAACCCTATTATGTGTCCGTTTAAAGATATAAATCAATTAACCTGAACATCTCACAAGAGGATGCAACGACACGAACCCATTCACTGCTATCGACTTTAACAATATATAAATTAATGTGAGAAATCAAACTACTAGACGTTACTGAATCAACACGCTGCTGATAGTTTGTTATTGTATCATTAATCTTCCATTCGGTTAAGTTCACTTGGTACGTGATACCGAAGAATTTTAAGTAATGTTATCTAGAAGTTTATCGTAATTTATATCATAAACATCACGTTTTTTACTCGACTGAACACTACAAAAAAGTCCCGTAACGCGACTAAAGCGAAAATTTCGCCATAATGAGTTACTTTAATGCAACCTACATTTAATGGTTATCATAATTAAAATTTTTTCTATGCATTTTTAATAGAGGGGGAAAAAATTGCTAATTATAGTTAAAATTGGAATTAATTTGCTAATTATACGAAAATTTAAGTAAAATGCCATCGTGGCAAAATACAGAGAAAATGTGCTGATGATGGGAAAACTCGAGGTAAACTATTTATCATTTTTGCCATAACAACCACTTTAGAAGGCATTCTGTTGTACCGTTGACAGGTAGTGTGTGATCAATTCTGCGTAAAATGCTAACAACTGTGTCAAAGTGTACAGAAAATTTTATATTAGATCATTATTATTATTATAAAAATTCACTAAATGTTACCGAATTTAACGAGAATTTTGTCGTAATGTCTTTTTACTGTATCTTATTATGACGATGGCGATTCTATTTCTTTCTTTCCAATAAATTGGATCGAGTTCTGAGCTATAATAAAAAAATTTTAAAGCGACCCATACACATATCGTAAAATTTATATATTATATAACTCAGAAACATTTATTTTATCAAAGTACGTAAGACGAGATAAAGTTTAAAGAACTTTTTCAAGTATTCTTACTCCATCAACCTCCTAACCCACACATACAAGGCTGAAGAGACATCTGTGCAAGACAAACCACTTCAGAACTGAATGTTGAGAGGAAACTCGAGTTCGTTTTCTATTTCTTATCGCAATGTATTTTTCTTTTCATATCCCACTTGGCATTTCATAAACTTATTATGAAAACGTTCTTCATAAATTATTTTTCTCCAAAGATCGCCGTATTGATTCGATTAAGATAACAGAATCGATAACTACTAAAAAAAATCGTTTATATTATTATTATTAAAAAGCAATCGGCGATTATAGAAATTTAAATATTACATAATTATTAATTTTAAATATTAAATTTTTCGTTACAAAAAGTAACGAAACGGCGATTAATTGAATGTAAAACGTTACAAAAACTCTCATTAATTAAATTTCGAATCGAATAGCTTAAAAGATTATCTGGAAGGGAAAAAAAATCATTATTTTCGATTTTAAATTTCCGGAAATAATAGAAATGTTTTGATTGTTTACATTATCATTTTTCTTTTATCTCTTTTTTATAGCAGTTATAACAATTGAATATTTGAAATTTCAATTTAGAAAATTTGTATGTTTAACGTAAACATATAAATAGAGAAAATTTAATTTTTGTATCTGAATAATAAATTTTAATTTACAGAAATAAATTGATTAAGAACATTGAGATTTTTCTAAACAACAACAACAACAACGAAAAAATAAAAAAAAGACAAAACTCGAAAAATAATAGAAAAAGGATTACTCGAATATGATTATTATGATTACAAAAATATAATTTAGTTTGATTCTTATTTAGTGAAGCGCATTATGCTAATTTCCAGGTACTTATTTGTGTACAGAAAAATAACATTTCAATTATTTTAACTGGAATTCTGATTTCTAAACACAGAAAATAAAAATTTAAAAAACAATCCGGCAGAGTTTCGAAAAATAATTTACGAAAGCATTAAAAATTTGCCAGAGAAAATTTTAAATATGTTGAGCTCAATTAACGAAGTGGTTTAATTTTGTTGTATTTAGACAGCGCAAACAATGAGAAAAATGTCGGTAAAATCATTTACCATCCTAAGTACTTACGTTCGTCCCTATTTTAGTTAGATATTAATTAAATATGTAGTTATTAATGACGCCGATTATATTACACACAAAAAAAGATCTTTCTGATGATTAGATAAAGTAATTCTTTTCTTCGCTGAATTTTAATCGTCCGAAGAGATTACTAATAAAATCTTTGCAATGATTAATGATAATTAAAATATTAAAAGAATGTTTTAGTAATTATCTCTAAAATTTTAATAATAAACTAATAAATTTTTCACCGTACGAAAATATAATAATTTTATGTTTAACATTACTGTGTTAGAAAATACAAATTTTTACCCTTTAAAATATTTACGATGTCAACGGAATTAAAATACACATATTGATTTTTTAAATATTTTTACAAAGCGAAAATCAAACGTACTATTTATTATACTTTTATATTACACGCAAAATACTCGTCAACAGAATTAATTTATTGCTTTTAAACATTTATAAACATTAATTTTGTTTAATTAAAATAAAATAAGCTTATTAAGAAAACTCATTACGCATTCTTTCGCCAATATTTCGCACGATACATTAACATTTTTTTAATCGTTTTTTTCCTGCAAACTTAACAATAAATGACATTCTGTACTATTCATTATTAAGTAAAAATGTTAACTAAACAAATTACACGCTTTCTTTAGAAGCGAGAGAGAGAAAGAGAAAAAAACAGCCAAGTAATTTATTTTTGAATACTTTTTCTTTCGACTTTATAACAAAATAAAAAAAAGAGTATCGAGAAATTACAGAATGCATGTCCGTAATGTAAGAGTTTGCAAACGTTTAAAAAATTCTAAGAATTTTTGTAGTTAACATAAAAAAAAATTCAAAATTCTTTATTTTCATTTGGCTGATTTTTATCAATTGTTATCAACTGAAGCGGAAAGAAAATTCAATAATATTAGTTACAACCAGATACGCCCTTTCTTGTATTGATTACGTTTACTTATAAAAGTTAAAAACGTGCAGATACCCAAGATAAGTTACTTTAAATATAAATGCAATTCATCTATCAGGAGAGCAATGGCAGAATTGACATAATTGCTACTGTTCGGGAGACGTCTTTTAAATCGATATGACCTAATTATTAATTACTTTAAATCTCTTTTAACGTCTTACATAAGCTATTAACGCTCCTAAAATTTGATTTATTAAAGTTTGTTTGGAATTTTCTCGTAGAATCTAGATAGTTGTTGAGGATTTATTCTTTCATTATTATTGATTCCGTTTTCATCACATTAGATTGCATATACATCAGCGGAAAATTCGAGATTTTCAGAAAACAATATATTTGAACTGTATTGCTTTAGTTTATTGAAAAATAAGAATTGTGATAGAAAAATCTAAATTTTTTTTTATTCAAATAAATAACTGTTTCGGCTATCAGATTTCTAATTATTTAGATGTAATTTTTAACTAGAGTTTTAAATGAAAATAATCCGATAAAAATTGCAAAGATATGTTCGCAATTTTATCTCTCTTTGTGAAATTAATTAAAATTTAAGTAATTAATTATAAAAATAAAAAGAAATCTAAACCGTATCTTTTGATTAAAGAATTATATTAAATGGAAAATATAAGTAGATTAATTTCTATCCTTTCGAAAAATAAAAATAAAAAAAAAAACATGTGAAACAATAAATTAATAAATAATTTTTTTCCTTTCTGAATCGGCTATTTAATAAATTTATAAAAGCAGAATCTGGACGACACAAAACTATCTGATAAGGAAAAAAAAAAAAAAAAAAAAAAAAAAGGTAAAAATAATCATTTCATGCTATGAAAAAAAAAAAAAAACAAAATTATTGAGAAAACGAAACGAAAATTGAAAATTTATTCGCAGACGACAAGCAAATTCTCTCTCTGATAACTTATTTCGATAGCATTCACCTTCTTTTCTACCAATAACTCTTCCTATTTTAATAAACGTCCAATTTCTTGAAAATTTACGAGTAATTTCCATTTTGCATTAGGAAATTTATCCTCTTCAAATCAATCATAAAATTCCGTAAAACGTCATTAATGATTCGTGATTATCGTCGTTTGGTTAAAAACTGATTATTTCAATGTTGCCATAACGATGGTTGAATAATTAGAATATTTTTTTCTTCTTGTAAATTTGATGTTACTACAATAGCGTTAACTGAAATTGCACTTAAACTTACTTGTGGGATATTATTTCGTAGTTTGTACTGAAAAACCTTTAAGGAAAACAAATTTTCATTAAAGGGTGTTCTATTATTGCATTCAATACAGGACAACAACTCGGTTCGATCGGGATGTTAAGATACTAATCGACTGGAAAAGCGGCATACCACAAACATCCAATTCTTGCCTGAAGTTTCAGACAGATCATTATTAATTATGTCCTTAATGATCTGAATTCCTTTCTAGCACGTTTATTTCCTAACTGGTCTTTAAATAACGTGCCTAAAATTTTTCATATTTAAAATTCGGGATATCTATGTTTGCATGTCATATTAGCGAGAAGAGATACTCATACGTAACAAGATGGTAATGAAATGAAAACAAAGTATTAATAGGTGTCTATCTGAGCTTATGATTGAATAACAAATTTTGTTATAACTAAGTCGCCTCGAGCCGAACTTCATTAAAGACTGCAATATAATGAGGAGGAAACAACTCCGAAAACGTTATCATCGATCGAAAACCAACCACTTTACAATAGATAATTTGATGAATTTCTATGGTGTGAACTTAATTAAATATTATAATTACACTTTTCCTTACTTTTAAATAACTTTGGCATCTTTTAATAACGAAATTTTTCTCCTCCTCTTTTTTTTTTACTAAATGTATTTATTATAACGGTATATAAATTATATGTGGCGACATCTATTGTTTAAAATATCAATAATTATGATATTTTATTCTTTTCTTAATGTTAACAGCTTGATGAGAGCACAAATGAGATGATTCCTATGCAAAGTTGATAAAATTCTTAACTTATTCAAACTTAATTCATTCTATAACAAGGCGCCGTAGAGTCTCGACGGCATCCCACATTCTTTTAAACATTTAAAGACACCCACACACTAAAGATATAATCCTGAATGAGTTCCAAGGATAGAAAAGCTCACTGATATAGACTTCGATAATATATTAAGTTTCTAACTAATTGCGAAATCTTATGGAACAACAAATTTGATATGGAGCGGAACAAAGACTCTCTTTTAAAATTAAGAAACTCTATTGATCTCTTTTAACAAAGTTATATATAATCACGCTATGAATTTTGGAAAGTATAAATTTCCTTTCTTTCCAACTAACTGGTAAGAATTAAGTACTGGACTTAATTACATCGCACCATTGATTGATTTCTTATAGCAAACGTTAGCTGTTAGAATAGTCTCTTTTGATGGGCTGAACCGAACATTAGCTTTAGAAACTGAATTAATGGAAGTTGAGGATTTAGATTTGGAAATAAAAATAAGTAGCTACATAAATAACATTAAACTACATTTCCTTACTGGAGTAACTAGTACTGTATATGAGACTGTTTTAAGTAATATTAAACTACATTTCCTTATTAGAGTAACTAGTATATGAAACTGCTTTGAGTTATATTAGGTAGGCAAAGAAATTAAAATAGAATAAACGAGATTTTTCGAGGCATTAAAATTTTCTTTTTTTCGCTACCGAAAATCAGAACTCGAAAACCAGGCATGCAAGAATTTAATAAAGGGGAAGTTGTAAACAAGAATTGCAAATTTTTTTTTTTTTCGGATTTACTTGTTCTAAACAAAATTATTCATGGGAGAAATAAGTTAAAATTATAACAGAAGACCAAAGAAGAAAAAAATATCGGATAAAAATTCCATCTTGTAACGTAATTTGTGGATACAATTTACGAGATGCTGTCAAGTCGATAAATACAATGATTCTCTAAGAAATATATTTCAATAGGGGATGAAAATGTAGTAATTTTGAAACTTTATTGAAGTAATGTCAAGAATATGTATAGCAATAGCTTTTATATTTTAAAAGCGTTTTATTGATGATTTACCGCTCTTTTAGTATGAACTGTTTGTATAGTTATGAAGAAAAGACACGTGCAAATACATATCATTAAAAGATGTGTAAAACGAAATATTTACCTTAAAGTAAACAACATCAGAGCGATAGATAATCTATTGGAGACATATCTAAACGGTAAAATATAAGAATTTTAAGTTTTGCTGACACCTGTGGACGAGAGTCCTTCACCGTTTTTTCTGACTATATTCTAAATTATTACAAAAAAGTTGTTGCAGTTTTTCATAATCTTTATGTTACTTTTGAACCTTAACTTACTAATACCTGTAATTATCTTATTAAGTAGCAATTATTTACAACTCGATATACCACGCTGTAAAAGATAAGTATTATTTACTGTAACCATTCGCTCTTATCTTTTCACAACAGTCTCATCCTAAGCAAATATATACAAGGAGAGGAAAAAACAATTTTTTATTTTAAAAATAAAAATAAAAAAAGTTAAGAAATTCTCATCTTAAGACACTTGACATTAATTCTAACGGAGGGATCGGAATACGTAGTTCTATAACTCACCTGAAAACTTGGAAATTTAAAACATCTCAAGTTGTTAAGTGCGGGTTAACGAAAGACTCAGAAGCTAAACAACATCGAACGAACCGCCAGGACTTTGCAGGGCAGAAGGTGTCAGCGAGACGGGCGCCCTCTGTATACGAATATGGTCAACCGTAGACCAGACTACATACGGCAGCTTCTCAGGTATCAACCAATCATATCGCAGCATTATCTGTTTCCCCAAAACATGCCAGTTGGTTCGACTGCTCTCCTCACTTTTTATTTCTATTATATTCACCTAAAATGTAGCTAGAGGCAAGAATGCCTGTATACAAGTTAGGATGGGTCGATTGTTAACTGGGGGTAGAAACCGGTGCACAGGTGAGTCGGGCAGGTTATACGAATTTCCTTTTACCCCGGGCTAAGTGGATAAGTGTATTTCTCATACTAATCACCAGAGGGCACTTAAATACCACTAGTCGATAAATATTAAATAAATAGCCGGAGGTTTACATTAAACTGTACTTAATGACCCATTTATAGTGTAAGATGAATAAAATGGAATTAGAAATGGATGCGATTATTTTTTTAATATAAAAAATAATATTCCTTTAGTATTTAATGAATTCGTTTTTTTTCATTTGTATTTTGCTAGGATATTGATTTGATTCATTTTTTTGGTCGTTTTTTTCGTAAGCCAAAAACCAATATTCTTGATGTTATAATAATTGCCGGTTGAAAGTAAAAAATAATAAAAAAGATAATTGAATAAAAGGAATATAATTATCTTTCTTAAAAAAGTTTTAATAAAATATTTATCTTTTGCATGCTTTTATTAATTATCTTAAAGAAAAAAGTCGGAACTGCTTTCGGCGCCTCAAATTGCGTTAATGCCTATATATAAATGAAAAATTCAGTTTGGGTAAGGAAAGAAATGATACAATAAATAATAGAAATAGTAGACAAGTGTCGTCTAACGAATAATATTTCATCAAGATGACCAGATCTAGATAAGGAAAGGAAAGTACAGAAACTTCATAAGGTGGCGAACAGTCACGTGCGAATGTCATTGTGTCCACTCAGAAGATTCGGTCAAAAGATGATGTGCCCATTATCTGCTGCTAACGTCCACTAATAATTTGTCACGTGGTCCTGTTCAGTATGAAAGACTCCCGCAGAGCTTAGTTAATCTTCTAAGAAGATCGTAAGCAACCGGGAATCAAACAAATCTTGCAGTGATTAAATTATTCTGACTTATAATAAAACTATTTCTAGACCACAAAAACTTGTAATCGATTAAAAATTATAGCAAAAATAAAAAAATTCTTTTGCTACAGATTTCGTGCCAAATAAAATAGTTTGATAAGATTGTTAAGAATTTTATTGAACTATTTCAAACATCATCTTGTAACTATTTTTGATCAATTTAAAATAAATAAATTTTTCAATCTTAAAGAATAATTTAACTTTTGAAATTCATTCGTATACACTTTATACTTTCTATTAGTATCCACTTTATTTAGAATTTTTTAAAGATAATACTTATTAATGAGAAAATAAACTTCATAATCCATTAAAAAGTCGAAAATTTCCCGAAGATCTCTTATCCGATTGATTTTCCATTATTGTCCTAAGATTAATTTCAATAAATCGATAAACTCTTCAACAATTAAAGTTGCAAAATACTTTTTCTTTAGAAAAGTTTTTAGCACTTGCTACATTTAAAATATTTAAACTTATAAATTATTCAATTTTCCTTTGAAATCTTTGTAACGAAAAAATATCCATTAATTCAAAAGTTAAATTTAATTTGAAGATGAGTGTTATATCGATGGTGTTATTGCAGAGAGTGGCTCCATCTATTGGATTTATATATTCAATTTTTAAAAATATTATGTATTTGACAAGATCTTAAACTTTGTTTTGGTCATAAATATATTATATCCAACATGACTATTTATTCCTCTCCAATTTTTTTCTACCTTTTCCCGCATGTTTTCCTTCTCTTTTTTGTGATACGAGATGCTAGAAATACTCTTCTATTCTGTTAAAATAACGATTTAAAATTTTCATTGATTTTCTCTTATTATTCCCGTAAAGATTTATTAATAAATCAATATTTAATAAACAATTGAAACATTAAACAGCGAAAGAATGCACTTATTTTTCTTTAATACAGATTAATCATAGGAATAAAAAATATAATAGGATTTTATTATCTAAAAAATATAGTTTTTCAGAATCTCCGAATGCAACTTTTTAGAGATTTCGTGCATATGACATTGATTATGTTGTAAACAGTAGTTATTTTTTCCTATAACAATCACTTAGACTTAAAGTTTAATATTATACGTGCTTTTTTTAAAAATAGTTATCTTTTTCAACCATTATTTTCGTGTTTAATTTCGATTTTCATATATATATCATGCAACTTCAAAAACACATTGCTTTTGTTATTATTGTAACTGTCTTTTTAATTAGGTGAACTTTACCGTTCATTTTTTGTAAATAAAATTTTACGAAAGGAAAAGAATGGATACATAAACTATTTTAAATTGATAGGTTTATATTATATTCCCTTTTAAAACAAAAACCTAACTGTGTTGTCTTGAAGAAATAAAAAAAAGAGAACACTTTCACTATTCTAATTCTGATTGCAAATAGATGCTTGATCAATGCAGTGGAAATAAAGATGGATGTTTGCTTTCCTCTCCTGAGGAACCATCTATTGTGCGATACAATGACTATCCCAAAAAGCTAAACCATTCTTGAAAATTTTCTTAACAATGATTGATAGATAGGCCACACAAAATAGAATAAAATTTATATTCTTCCGAAATTTGATTACAAAATTTCTCCGAGATAAAACTTTTGATAGCTACAGGTATTTTATGTTGAATACATAAAACGGAGGAGAAAAATTGTTTATGTTTACGTAATGATGATGATAAAGTTTAACAGATGTAATTTTATGGATAATATTCTTATTTAAAAAAAGGAAAGAAAAAATCAGTAAAGGTCTTCTAAATATTTTCCCTTCCCCATTTTTTTTTGTAGAAGCGCATGCTGACTATATTTGAAATTGCAATTTTGCCGAGACCGAATCGTTCAAAAAACACCGCCAATCTCTTGTTCGCAGATAAAGAAAGACTTGGGATTGCCCCCCCATTCCTTTCGCTTCAAACGCTTTCTTTTCGTCTCCATAATTCTTCCTTTCTTGATTGTTGCAAACGTTTTTACACATCGGAAATGTTCGATGCTGTCAAAGTCTTTGTTCGAACAAATTGCAAGAAATTCCTTACAAAGTGCAACAATAAAAAAAAATTTATGAATAGAATCGAATTAAAGGAAAAAAGTTTATTTCCTCTTTCTTTTTGAGGTTGTAACTCTAATTATATTAATACCAAATTATGAACCAAGTTTAATTTTTATCCATAAATTTAAATTAAAAAAAATGTAGAAGTATTTAAAATCTCTACATTTGTAAAATTTTGTTATGGCTTAACATAAATAAACTGTTTGAAATAAAGTCATTTTAACTGTATTTTTTCAAATCTAAAATTCAGATTTTTTCTAAAGAAAAACCTTTTCTAATTTTTTCTAAAGGATGCTTTTAATTTTTTATAAAAGGGGAAAAATTAAAAACATTCATAAAAATAAAACTGGAAGCAATTCTTAATTTAATTTTAATATAAGCAAAATAGATCGGAAGAGATATAGATTTTTTTTATTTTAAAACTTAATTTAAGATACAAAAATAACCATTACAATTTGAAATTTATTTATTTCTAATCAAACATTATTTTCTTTGAAATATATTACAAAATTTTTTCGAGTATCGTAATTAAAGATTTATAAATTTCATAATTTAAAAATAAATTATAATGTTTGAACCTTTAAATCGAGTATTTAATATATATATTTTTTTAAATAGTAAAGAAGTTTCTAAATATCAATGAAATTTAATTGAAGACGGAACAATTCATGAATTGAACACGAGATGGCGACATAATTGTTATTTTTTATTTTTTTTAGTGGTGCTTAAATTATAGAGAATACATGTTAGAAGCGTGACTACTCTTATACAAATAATTCCCAACAACAATTTTTTAACGAACTGATTTTAATTCCTGAGTGAATAGATTTTAAATAAACGCGTTTTAAAGTAACAAAAAAGAATTGATCAGACTGTTTGATTTCTGTAATTATGTTTCATAAATTCAGATCGTGTTTCTCAATAGGAATGCAGAAAACAAGATGTAATAACTAAAGGCGAGAGAGAACAAAAAATAAAAAATAGCTTTAAGGAATCCTAAAAGAATATTAAATGAAGGCTAATTTTTACCAAAAGCAACACATGAATAGTTTTACAGCGCTTGTTATTCACAGTCAATCCATTCTTTCCCACATACTTCATGCTTGGATGTACCACAGATCGGAAGAAACCTGGACGATTTCACTCACTACTCGAGCGTCAGGGATAGTTATTTAGTGGCGTGACGTCACAGAGTTTGTCCCAAACCGCCCACAAAATTCAAACCACGCCTCCTACAACAATCCACCGGGATAGTGGTTGGATGATAACGCCATCTATGGAGCGTCAGAGGCGGCATAAAGTTTCCCACGGTGTAAAATTTCCATCACCTGGAGAAGCGGGCAAGACGTCTGCTTGGTAGGGATAACCAGACGCGAGGGGATAGACTCTGTCCTACGGATCAACCAATCACGGCTCATCGCCGATTGACCACGTGGTCTCATTTCTAGCCCAAAAATCACATAGTGTCAGATTGATTATAAACTTCGAGATGAATAGATTATTAGAGATATGTTGGAATTTCATTGATTGACGTTGAGATTTAAACATTGCGTGTCGAGTAAATATATGAAGTTGTGTTAAGCCAGATCAAATGCCGGATGACGTTGTCTGTGCCGGAAGTCGGCAGCACGTTTGTTGGTATTTCATTCATTGCCAGGCCTGTATGCTGGCAACAGTTGTTTGGGGAAGTTAGTTCTGTGTGTGTTAACGAGGAATCGACTGTGGGGGACCTGAAGGTAAATACTATTTTTTCGATTCATTTTTATAATCATTTACACGAATCGAAAAAAAATTTGAAAAATCCAAAACGAAACGAAAGGAAGCTAATTTTTTTCGTATATATACTGTATATATATATATTTTTTATTTTTTTATTTCTCTCTTCCCCATTCAGTCATTGACAGTAACAAGAATATCATTTGACTACTACACAAAATGCTCTTGTCAGTTTAAAGGAATATAAATAACATTCATCACGTAATAACTTTAAAAATTATTAATCGACAACGAAAATAATTATAATTTTTGTTTTATATTTCACTTTTATATATTCAATAGAAAAATGTTTACAAAATGAAAGTTTAAATTATTATTTTAAACTTGTTTAACATTCCAGAAAACATTACCGCCTACAACGATAAACTTGTAAAAATTCAACAAATATTATAAAAGTATTCGAACTCGTAATCAACATTTATAAAGTTTGATTTAAACAAATAAGTCAACAACAAATAAAATTTTAAAAATGCTCATATATATTTATCATATTTTAATTATTTTAATAAAAATGAATAATTAATATTAAAATAATTTTATTATAAGCGTATAAATATATATTAATAATTTACACGCTAATCCGTCGTTCGATTGAATGAGTTTCTCGTAAAAGATCACAAATTTAGGCCTATTTACAACGCGCTCTTTCATAAACTATGTCGAAAATATTCAAATTTAAACTCTCATAATATATTAATGGTAATCTAAAAGATTTTAATAACTCAAATAATAAAATTATGATCTTTAAATTTACTGGAATTTAATTGTTTAAAGTATTAAATGTACGGATTCCAGTCGTAACTGTACTACTAACAATTAATGTGTCGCTTTGTATTTTAACCTATCGTAAAAGTCTAATATTTGTTAAAATGTGGAATTAATGTCTATAAACTTACTAAATTATATATTTTTGTTAATTTATAAAAGTTTTAAATAACTTTCCGACGTTAAAAACTCATATTTCGTTCAAAATCCAAGAAGAAATGAGATCATAATTATTTTTGCATTTATTCGTTAAAATTATAATATTTAATGAATTGTAATATAAAACTTTATAATGTTTTCTAATAATTAACGCTAAAATAATTAATTTGAAATAAATAAATAGTTTAAAATAAATAAATATTACTTTTAAGTAGATATATTTAATAGTTCAGTAATATAATGCTTATTGTTAACATTTAAAAGCCTATAATGTAAAAAATTTTAATTAAATCGTTTAAATCATGTTATAAACTTTATATAGAATCGTTAAAAATTCTTTATTAGTCCTTAAATAAGTTATTTTATTTATAATTTTGACTTTAATTGTTATAAAATAACTTTTATTTGCACACCACATTCATTTCTTAATTATTCATCATAATTACAAATTAAAGAAACAATTTTATAATTATAGCATTGTAAACATATCTAGATATGATTTTATTAACTATTTAATTTAAAATATTTAGGCATTTTATAAATTTTTAAAAGATTTTAATACTTTAAAATAATAGTAGTTCAGTCACTAACTTGTTGATAGTTTCTTGAACTTTCTTTAAAATTTCTTTAAAAAACTGTTTTAAAGTTAATAAAATTATATTAGTTTGTTAGTTTAAGATTCATTTAACGATTTAAAATTAATTTTATTAAAATGATTATATAAATATTTAAAATATATGCGTTAAAAGTATTGACAAATCTATTCTCAAACTTGATTTCTTGCAACCTAATATCACTCACAAATTTATATGTCGGTCTTTTTATATATTAGCGAGATGTTTATTAAAACTATTTTAAAAGTTAGCTAACAGTGTAAGGATGATTATAAACGTAAAAGTTTTTATTCGTTTAAAATTATTTTTAAATAATAGGCTAATCAAGTTAACTAGTTGTAAAAATTCGAAGTGGTTCGACATTCATCTTTTAATAAACCAGTCGCTTAACCGGATAAGGGCATAAAAATATATAATGATACAAGACGATTAAATACCAAAGATAATTACGTAATTATAACAAATATAAGTCCAGTTAACAATAAATAAATGCCGATCTTAGCGATATCATTGCGTTAGGCCAAATATCAATATGGCCGACTTATAACATCGTGATATTAAATTTTAACGATATTACTCTGTAAGTGTGTATATATTTCAGGATTATAACTTAATTATATTGTTAGTATTGACGATGTCTTATTTGGAGCACGCAAAGACTCACATCAATGATTCCCCCTTTCCTAACGTTGTCTATTGTCACTGGACCATTTATGCTTTGATGTTATCTATTGTAAGTAGGAACATGGCTCGTTGTATCGACAATTCGACACAAATGAGTGCTCTTAACATTGCATGGATGAAGCATGTTATAATACCAAACAACCCTTTTATATACACACTCACTTATTGCTGATCAAAATTGATATACAGCCGCCATTAACTGACTGTTTGATTTTTTTCAATATTCTCCTCTCTTAATTTTTTATTGTAATGATATTTAGTAGTTTTTCAACTAAAAAAATGTATATTTTGATAACAGAAGCTTGATAATGCTGGATTATCATATTTTTTTTTCCTAAACTAATTGCATTTAATTGTGTTTAAAGTTAATTTATATTAATGAAACTATTAAATTCCCTGAGAATGGATGAAATTGTGTAGAAATTGAATGAAGTTATATAGTAACTTTTTTTTTAATTACGAAAGTAATTTTAATTTGTAATAATTAATGCAATTTAATCCAATTTAAATGTGAAATTGTACGTTAAATTTGTTTTAAAAACTAAATCTTATTATATTTAATTACCCGTTTCAATCCGGTGATCACCTGTTTTTCAAATCGTCCAAAAAACAGAAACTAATCAGAGGTCGTATGACAACAGAATCACAACCGTTTCTAAACGGGACAGCTGATAATTTTTATTGATTTAGGCTAAACGAGCAGATGATATTTTTGGTTTCCGTTGTATTTTCAAATAAGCAGATGTTCTGTGCAAAAGTTGTCTAAATTTAATGCTCTTATCCGGTTTAATTCTTATCTTCGGACGTTATTTTGACTCCATTGTTTTGTCACTAATGAAGGGTTTCATCCAACCTCAATTCGAAAAGCATTCGTTAATTTTATTGGTCGAAATTTAAACTGTTTAATTTCGTTCACTATTAAACTTTATCCGTAAAAAGAGATTTTGTTTGAAAGTAATTCATTAATAAACAAATTCCTCTGTTTGTAGACGAAATAAGAGAGGTTAATATAGAGAATTTAAGCACATTATAACTGAAGTATTAACTTTAATAATATTTAACAATTTTGCAGTTTTAATATTTATATTTTTATGAGTTATTGATAATTTTAAAGGGAATAGTTTGAAGTGGCTGTCTCCTCCTAACATCTCTCGTGTGTAAAGGAAAGCCGAACATGCAGGCTCTTTACCAATTCGTAGTTTCACTGCAAAGCTTGGTTTACTAGGTGGGTGTTTCGGTAAGCCCGCTACAGGGGTCAAGTTTTTATCTGTCATAGAAGATGATACATAATAACTTTAATATTTGAAAGATTACACCCCAAGTGTTATTTGGTATCTGTAAAATAGCATCTTTATGCCGCCCGTATATGATAAGTTAATGTTGTTACGTTTAAACTATTTGCTTCATATATTACTCTTTCACTAGTTTTGAATAAGAAATAACCTTATAAATTAATCATTTAGCTGGCATATGGCT
Organism: Olivierus martensii; assembly: GCA_000484575.1. Taxonomy (NCBI): domain Eukaryota; kingdom Metazoa; phylum Arthropoda; class Arachnida; order Scorpiones; family Buthidae; genus Olivierus; species Olivierus martensii. Next base: position 117,749 of record AYEL01077066.1, read on the forward strand.
TAATTAGTGTGTCTTGGCTTATTAATAGTAGCAATTTTAATACCTAGTGTGTTTTAGTTAAGTACACTCGAACCATCAAAGCATAATCATTTTAAGGGTTAGAGGTGGGGTGCAGAGAGTCGTGTCCATCTTGATGGGTACAGGAGAAAAATGTCCTTCTTCCTGGAAAAAGGGAGCATGTTGTTTGGTGGGCTGTGCCCCCGTGCCTGTCCAGGGGGCCCTAACTGGGCTATACTGTAAAGGAACCGCATCATCCAATGCCCGAAGCACACATAACTAATCCCGAGACTTGAAGAGAGTGTTTATCGCTTATATTTTAATATTTTATTTTCTGGGGAATTAAGTTGGTCGGAGAAGTCGTTAAAGCAATATATCTTGAAAGTTATAGCGATATACATTTTTTTCCTTCTAGGATTAACAAACGGATGAAATGTAGTCGATTCTGACACCCTTTAGAATGTTTACCTGTCAATATAAGTGTAACAGACGCCGTCTGGTCTCAGTTTGTGAATGACTGACATTTCTGACCCGTTTCTTTGTTAATATTGGAGATCATTGTGTCATCTTGATCGATCTATCGTATTATTTGGCTTTGTTCGGTTTCGAATTTGTTTCGATCTGTACTGTGATCAGACTGATAGATGCTTGTTCCTCTTGACGACTAGACGACGCCATCTTGGTCGTGACCGGTTAAAAGATCACTGTACAAAAACATACCACAAAAACATACCCTACCGGAAATAATAACAATTAAATTGCATTTTTTTTCTCGTTTGCAGTGGTTTTAAAGATGAAAGAAGTCGCATTTTGCCATAAAGAAACTAATGTTGATATTTCTAATCAAATATTCAGTTTAGACCGATTTAGATTTAAAAGAAAAAAAAAATAGCGAAATTCTTTAAAGGGTATGATGTGAATTGTTTAATGTAATGAGGTAGGAAAATCTAAAGATGATTTCGAAATTTTTTATAATGGCTGACTACTAAAACGTTATAAAAAGAAAAAAATTGTTTTTGTTATCGGCATTCAAAACTGTGGTTAATTTTTCGTAGAACAAATTCCGAAAGTTCGTGATTTATTCCGATTTTATTTTAATATGTTTTTTATTTTTAGAGTCGAAAGTACTTTAAAAGAGGACATGAAAACCATAATAATAAAGGTGAATTGTATTGATATTATTATTTCAACCTGCAAAGTGTCTAGATTTTGCAAGTCAAATTCGTCGGACGAACTTTAAGCCTTCCAACTGTTTGTATCAACTATAGAGTATAAAAATATAGGCCTATAAAAATCTAACCTATATTTTTTAAATGGCAACTGGAATCATCTCAGTTGTTCAACATTACGACGTAGTATCGCAGTTTGCGATTCGGAAAGGCATTTTTAAGTTTAATTTCTCTGAAATTGTCGTTGATTTAAGAAAATGAATCGACTGTCTTGTTATGTTTCAAAAAATAGCGACGTAGACTTATTAAGAAGTGTATTCTAGCGACAAATGACATCGGGTCAATCACCTATAAGAAATATAGGCTTGGCTTTGAGACCATTAACTGATCGGTGTGTTTACAGCTAACTGTGTCAAAGTGCGCAGTTTGCACAGAGGCGCTCGGTATGGACGGAATGCAGGCATATCAGCTGGTTAAACGGTTGGCTAGCCTGTTACCAGGCCTGGAGGCCAATGATGATATCACGGCCTTGCCACCTACTCTTCACACGCGTATCGACAGTTATAAATACGTATTACTAAACTTAAGTTGATATCATGGTTAATATTTGTTTAATTGCTTTTAGTGGCTACAAATGAAGAATATTAAAAGGCTTATATTTTTAAGGTGTTATAGCTATATTAAAAAATCTCTTTTTAAATTTTATTATTTTTTTCCAGCTCCATGGCGATTATCACCAACACCCTCTAGTGCCGTTCCATCATGCCCAGAAAGCGTGCTGTGACGTCACAGAGAGAGGGTGAAAGACCAGACCCCGAATCGGAATTGCAAAGAGATCCATTTGCTTTAGAAGATACAACGAGCAATTATGAAGAGATCTGTGTTATTGGCACAGGTGCCTATGGCACTGTATACAAAGCCAGGGATCTAGCGAATAAAGGGCAACTAGTGGCATTGAAGAAAGTCCGGGTGCCACTTACAGAAGAAGGTGTTCCGATGGGTACTCTGCGCGAAATAGCGTTCCTGAAACAACTCGAAGGCTTCGAGCATCCTAATATAGTGAGGTAATTACATTTTTTTAATAAATTTATTGGCATTTTTGGATTGCTGTAAAGGCGTGCTACATAAAGAACGATTATTCATTATAATACCTTTATTATCAAAATAAAGGAAATCCCAACAGTGCGTTTTTCTCGTTCATTCAAGGTAGGTCCGTGAATTAGGTCAGCTGTTTTTATGTATATTATTAATCTTCATCTCGGTTTTGTAAACAGTTAACTATCTCATCTCCTACAATCAATTAAGGGAGAAATAAAAAAAAACCTGCGGTAAATGCGGGCCGTAAGTTGATCGTCCTTCGAGACCACCCACAATTAAAGTTAGTCAGAATATTGTTACGCTCGGAACTCGATTAAAACGTTACGCATGCGGGGGTGATGTTCACTTTAGAACAGTGCGTCATCAAAACTGGTCAATCCTTGAAGTTTTCACCACTTCCGCGCTTGACCGGAAACATTGTGTATCGTATTCGAGTCAGTCTCTGGGTATGGAAGGAGCGATGGGCACAAGTAGGACTACCTGTCCTTGAGAATTGGTTTTTACGTGGGTAGCGATTAATCTAGACAAAATAAGGATTATTTTTCTTCGGCGGCGAAGCACTGTCGGAAGTGTGTGAGTCATGCGTCCATCTGACTCAGGATGTACTCATTCTAGGGATATCAGCGCTGTGACATCTAATGTGACTCATTCTACTTTCTGTAGATGGGCTAATACCAAATTCGATTTAGAAGATACTTCTTTCGGTCGTCACTTCCGTGCCATTTGCCGAAGCGGAAGTAAAAAAATATTCGGAGAGAGACCGAGTTCCCACGCGCTAGTTTAAAACTACTCCGCCAAGAAGTCGTGGGAAAGTACAGATTTGCACATGTCCTACATACCGACTTATAAAAGCCTAATTTTGAAGGTGCAGGGATTTTTCTTTTCAAAGCGAGGTTACTTCCGCTGCGTCATTTCTTATCGGGGTATTTAATAAAGGAAGCGGACAATCGCTAACACGATTGGACGATGTTTCTACTGAGAACCAATAGCATCTTAAAGATCTCTGTTGCTATGGCAACATCAGTATCTGTTTGTTGTCGGTTTATTTAACGACAACACCACCTCGTGGCATAATATTGCCCAAAAAATAGCTTTTATATTTCAACGTATAAAAATTAATTTTTTGAAAATATTTAATAGGAACATCTTAAAATAATCGAGCATCTGATGCCATATCTATAAAGAGCGTTTGGATATTTTTAATGTTAAATAAAATTGTTATGTTTATTTTTTGAATGTTCAAAATATTCAATTAAAATAGAATTAATGTTAGCCATAATAAAAATATTAGATAATTTACTTTCATTCAGATGTGTAAATAGCGTTTCCATTCATTGCGACGTGTTGCTGTGTCGAATGTCATCTTTATATCTCTCAGCAGAAATTTTAATCACAGGATATGTCGTGAAGGCTCAGTAGTATTAAGGGCGAACTGGGAAGTGTATATCCGCTAGCTGTTATACTCACTAGACATCAAAGCGGAAACCTTTAGCAATGGCAATCACCATTGGCGCTATAACTTCCTTTCTTTATCTAAAAGATTCCAGTTGTTACATTATGGAAGACAAACAGGTTATTTAAGGTTTTTACCACTTAATTCGAATTGATTATTCACGAATTTTCCAAATTTTTCCAAAACGTGACTTAAAGTCACGAAGATGAGAAAATTCTCTCTATCTCATGGATAAGTTTAAATGGATTTTGACCATCCATTTGGTTAAGACACAGCTGATCGGTACAGCTGGCCCAACTCCAGGAAGGTACTGTAGTAAGTTTGCGAATCAGCTGATGTATTTGTTTACTGTTGATAAGGGTAGTTTCCTGGCCGTGTCACGTGATTTGAGATCTGTGAGAAAATGTTCTCTGCTATGTTTTTCTTGTTAGCTGTCTGTACTGTTTTTTTCCTCTTTCTCATCCTTCTTGCGTGGCGTGTGCAATGAGGTCTAATTGACAATGGAACTTTTGTTACCGGTCGTTCAGAGATTCCGTATCGGTGAAAGACACATAGAAACGTTCCGATTATCCGGAATATTGTTGTGATTTAATTCACATCTTAAAATAAACTCATCTGACAGCTTTATATATGTGTATATAGCCTGTAGCGTTGTCTCACTCACTCCCAATCACCGACAACGCTTTTTTTATGTTAGTAATTTAATATAAGCAGTTTCGTTTTTGATCTGAATTCCGTATGATTGTATGGCGCCCCATCTCCTGCTGAGGAGAAAAACTAGTTTATTCTTGTGGGTGGTACTCTTAACAGTGAGTGGAACAAATTGTTCATTTGTCGTTTGTCATCAGTAAATACAGTGTTGATTATTGCTTGTTTACGATGCTTCGGTGCTCTATGTTTATGAAGAAGGTTTACTGATTGTCACACTAGATAGAGCGATTATATGATATAATTTTGTTTAATCGCTTCCTGCAAGTATATAAAAGAATACCGCGAGGTTACAAGAAATGACCACAAAGATCTTATTATAACGCGCATAAAGGTATATTTTACAATTTATGACTTATTTCCGGATGACAAATACCTTTAATATTTAACAAAAATCTGGGTATGGATCGGAATAAAAAAAATCAAACTTGCCCAACTGCATACTTCTCGAATTAGATTCGAAAATTATTATTCGCAATTTATTTATATAACTCATATAAAACAATTGTGGCCTATTTAATACGATTTACATAAATAGAATAAGGCCATGGTTTAATCACATAAAATAAACATTCCGAAATCGTTACTGAGCCGGCGTGATGTCATCAGACCGAATTCATCAAGGATACTTTAATTCCTGTTAATTAATTTTATAATTTGCTACTGTCCAATCCTGTCGAAAGGAATAAATTTAAAACACTAAGATAAATATCTAGCGATAGATATGTTGATCTTTTCGGTTATCATATTTATGTTCTGAAGTTATATAAAGGATTTGTTATCGATATCTGGCTAATTTCTGTTTGTCAGAGTTTCTTTGAAAGACGTATTAACTAAATTTTTACAGATACTAAGCGCTTTCTGTAGACATAATGTTATCGTATAGTATCGGAGGATTCATTAAAGATTAATTAATGACAAGTTCTTCGACGTAGCATGGAAATGAATGGCCAATTATCCTGAATGAGCATTCACTACGATATGCTAATTAATTTACTCACTTTACGTGAGATCGAGTCACGTTCATTTTATTCTTTTTAGAGATACAGTACAATATTCTTTTAGAATGATGTAGAATTTGTAAGTATCGCAATGCCTCGTAAATAAATTTTAAACATGAGTAGTTAATATGAAGATTAATTAAGCAAGATGTAAAACCATTTGCTTACGGTTCGATATTTAATTGTACTATATATATAAAGAATTAGAAAGATTAAAAAATCACTTATAAATAAAATAATTATTTTTAAAAGTTTTACTAAAAAACTAACAAAATTATTTGATTAATATAATGGATTTTTATAAGGCTGACACCTTAATGAATATATATATATTTTTTAAAGTTTAAAAATTATATAAAATTATAATTCATGAATTAATGATTACTGTCATTATTATCTATAGTATTTTTATAACTTATAAAAATCAAAATTTTGCGTATAAATACAAATCTAATCTTTGCAATTTCATATACAGTATCAGAAACAACTGAAAATTTTTACTAAGCATAATAATTTCCTCTATTTTAAACATCATATTCCGCGTAATCATAAATTGCATTTTTGTAGTTATCATCACTAATAAGCTATTCTTTATAAAAAAAAAAACAGTCATTTTATAAATAAATTTTTATGCGAAACCATTAAACCTCTTTGTTTTTTAAAATTAAATCATAAAGTTGATAGTTTAAATGTAAGTAATAAAAATATACGCTTCAAATGATGTTATCCATTAGAAAATTGTGTAAATGCAGACAATTTTTCTATTTTTTAATCACATTATAAAATTTATATTAACTTAATATTATGTCTAAAAATTCATCTTCATAGAAACTATTTTAAAACTGTTTCTAATACAGTAAACAGTATCTACTCGCATTGCGGTATGGCTCTAATTATTTTTGGTGTTTGGAGAACAAATATTGTGATTCCATGATCTCTCCTCGATGATACCTGTTCCAGTTAAAATTTCATTCGAATTGAAGAAATATTTTTGTAAAATTAATTTCTTAAATCTGATTTTTAAGTACTATATCGAATTATTAAGTTGATCGAGATTTGTATATACCATATCCATTTGAAATTGCTCCAAATGACGAATTCTTTAATACCCGATTGTATAAAATGTTTTGAATTTCGAAGTAATAGAAATTGCACAATCGTCAGCAAGTTAGATTTTCAAATAACACACTGTTTGATAGGTTGATGACCATTTTTGTTTCGGCATTGTGTGCGACTATCGATTGCATCCATAATTATTTAAAAATAAAAGAAAAATACAGTTAAAAGTATCTCTAAAAAATACTTTTTAAACTTATTGAAAAATAAGAACAGTTTAAAATTAATTTTTACAAATTATCATTTAATAATTTTTAAAATAATCAAATTTGATATCGTACATTTATTAATGGAAATTTATGAAATCATTTTAGTTTCGATGCAAGATATATGAATATTTTAAGAAAAGAATTTTTAATTTTTCGGAAAATTGAAAATAAACAGAAAAAAAAGAAAGAAAAATGGCCAACTTCGAGAGCGCCCCTGGCGGTAAGACTTCGACATCCAGATGGTTGCACGTGCTACGCGCGTCGCTTGGCAACAGCACGACACCACCTGTCGGCGAGCGGAGCAGGTCATTCCCCCGACTTGGTGTCAGATAAATAGGCTGTGTGCCAAAATGAATGAATACATTCATTCATTGTAATCCCAAGCCATTAGTATTATAGGTAGCTATATTTTGTCGCCAGTTTGACATGGGCAGAGTCTAGAGAAAATGCGACACTGTGTAAATAAACAATCACACTACACGTCCCGACGACTAAATGAAATGTACGAGAGAAAACGGGCTCTACGCATTATCGATAGCGAAATGCAAAATTTCATTCAAAAATAACGAAAGAGTAACTTCATCTCTCCTTATATATATGAGTCTTCTTATTAGATAAAAAGATGACCAGCGATGACTTTGTGAAGAAATCCCACGCGATTATCCTTAATCTGGTTGAGGAAGAAATAAATTATGAAAACCTAGGACCCTGTACTGATCATAAAGATAATTCTTATAATTAATTGATGGTTTGACTTTCGATTATCAAAGGTTTAAGAATGCGAACATACACATAGGAGAAAAAAACAATAGAAAGTTTTTACTGAATCGGAAACTCTTTCATTTTTGTTTCTTTTTATCAACTCTTTTGCCACCAGAATTCCAATAATGTTTGTGCTTTAATCGTTATCAAAAAGAGATCACAGATTCTCGGACGACTTTTTTCATACTCGAAGGAATGTGCTGCTTTTTTTTCTCTTTCTTTCTTTTTTTTATTAAACTTTAAATCTCGATAGTCTGGTATTTTGTCGGGTCGATTGGAACGAGATTCCTTCGATCTGATGGATAACACATAAACACACGAATGTCTTCATTTGATTCTAAATTATGACCGTCCAATGTCATTCTTTATAGTTTTGATTGTGTGATGAATCGAAAATATTTTTCGTGCCTGAATATTTACCGAACTCAGTTTATTATTTAAACTGGAAAATTTACTGAATTTTAATTAGGTTTATTATATCAATATCAATTTTAATTAAGGAAAATAATTAGATTAAAAATAGATATATTAATTTAGATTAATACAATATCTATCCAGATTTTTAATTTTTTCGTCATTATTATTCGTTTTCTATTCTAAGCTTTAGCTAAAATTTGACTCTAGCTCTCAGACGTAATTATTATTATTTTTTAAATTTAATCATTGAAAATTATTATTATTTTTATATAGCATTTCGTGTTTGCCGTATTAATATTTATATATTTTTACAGTTTTAAGGTACAAGTTCTGTAAGTTTCTATACGGGACAAGGACTCATCACGAAATTTGTTAAACTAAACCGGAACTGAAGAGACATTCAAATCAATTACCTACGCGATTGTTATTTTTAATTTTCAGAAAATCTATATTAAGTTTAAACGAAGTGTTCCTAATCAAATCGACAAGATTTGATTTCCTTCCATCATTTAACTCGCCGTTTAAACATTCTAACTTTAATCGCGTCGAAGTGGAGAGAATTATTTATTTATTATTTGAACATTGTTTAAAATACCTTAAATTAATTACACGGTAGACAAATCCAATATAAAAAAACAAGAAAGAAAAAAGCCCTCTCACTATTCCAAAGACTGTTATTTAGGTCGATGGTGTTGCCCCTAACGGTGAAAATGAAAGTGATAAAGTCTTTATGATGGGTGGGCACGGCCATCGACAGTTAGCTCTTTCATTCGATTATAATAATTAAAATAAACTCATCATTAACAATTATTTTGGTTCTAAATAAGATTTGTCATCTTCCATTAGTTCTGTCAATTTTTTTTTATTGAGATTCTTGGCTAAATCATCTATTAGATTTTGTAATAAAATAATGTTTACTAAAAATAAAGTATACGGTAGCAATTGTGATAATAATAATCGGCAATCTTCCAGTTTAAAATTCATTCCTAAAAAAACTGAAACGTAAAAAGTGAATGGCTCTCGATGGTGGCGATCACATGATCTTAATTGATCGCGAGCGATTAAGGCAGGAAATTGCTCGGTGTAAATTGACCTTTACTTTGATTGTTAAGTCGATGTGTTTTGCATGAGAGTGATTCACAATTTTGAAAATATAAAAAGTACCCATTGAGAAATTATAAAAACGATCCGTGGCATATAGTTGCTACGATGCATCACGTGCTCAATTACGATAAACTATTACAGAACGGACTATAAAAGAAACGCACATTAACCATTTCAAGCGGTCGAAAGGATAAAAATTCGGAGCTTAAACACTCAGTTACTGTGTAATACTGTGTATACAATTAGCTGGTTCTTTAACTCTATATACCGGCCAAGATATTCTCGTCACGGTCATCAGCCCGAGGCTAGTTCCGGTTGCTAGTCGAGGTATCTGGCCTTGTCCGATCAAATCGCCCTTCTGCAAGGGATGGTCATTCCACCGTCGGCTGTCACGTGGGTGGTGACGTCAACACCGAGGGGAAGCCCAGTCTCCTTCCGCAAACACCAGTGAATGGAACATGCCACCCCCGCCACAGCAAAATATTGACACGAAATTCTTTAACTGGGCGGTGGTGTCGATGGCCCACTCTACTGCCCGAATGGGGGTGGCCGACTATATAGAGGGACAAGTAGTTTGGCCTTTTTTTTGTAATTATGGGGAATAATCCCCTGTTTCGGTGGGTTCTTCACTATAAAGGAGTACTATCAGATTGGTAAGATTATACGGTCAACTACGGTGCAGTTGTTAAAGCCGATTGTAGGTTTAAAATGTAAGTCGGAGACAGAGATGCAGCCACCTTCCGCGTTAAAAATCTCGAAAAACGAAATAGAAACCAGATTTAAATAATTGAATAGTCACGTGAGCATTATATCTGCATTGACATTCCAGAATGTGGCAGGTGTCAGTCGCATTTTTATATTTCGGTCGCTAGTTTTCCGAACGGACGAGTTTTCCTTTCTCGTCGTCAGCTCGGACACTTAACATGTTTGGCATACCGTGGAGGCCACTACCACCAAATGCATCCCGTTGGCCATGTTTGGTGGTCTTTTATCACTTCCCTAACAGGATCTAAACTGGTCTATCCGGCGAGGTTCGAAATGCGATGGGGAATAGACATTTGCATAATATAGGAAATTTTTATGCGTCAAGTGGGAGGCGAGTAATTAACACCATTAAAATCTCTTTCATGTGAACGTCAGTCAAGCGATACATTCCAGTCATTCATTATATCAACTAGCACTTAAGTGATAGGTTTGCCAGCGCGTACATTGTCATTAAACGTTTAACTGTAAAAATGACAACCGTTTTCCGGTTACGTTAGACTTAATCTGGAAGCAGTCAAGCGATTAGGACGTCCCTCTTCACAAGCCATTGTCTTTTTCCAGCGTAGCGTCGTCATTAGAGACACGGAGTTGAGAGGAAGAAGAGGAGCAGTCCGGAAAAAAAAGGCTGATGTCCGTAGCCGGCGGCTAAGGAAACACATACCTGACAGGTAAATCGGTGAGGTATGTGCGGAGCGACCGAAGGTGGCTGGGTGCGTCACCTGGAAACCGGTTAGCGGAAGATGAGACCAGACCGGATATTGAAATGCAGAAAAAGTCTCTTGTTGCACATGGCAGGAAATACTTGGACTTCCGACGTGTAATACCTTCTGCCGCAGACATTTAGGAGGCAGTGGCCGGCCAAGCCCGATGCCTAATGCTATTGAGATGATGAATGGGGCGATAGATGGTCGCTAAGCAACATTGTGTACCAAACAATGGAGCCTTACCGCGTCCACAGAAATAATGACCAGCGATCGGAAAAGGAATGCGGGAATTAATTATGTACGTCAGCCACCAATTTGGCCGGCGGCCGCTCTGCTGCTGCTACAAGTATGTCGGTCGGCGCGAAAATGGTTGTATAATTGAGCGACGAAAACTCGTCCGATCGGAATTCCCGCGGTACAAACTCATCAATTTCCCGGCATTCCGAGTTTCTTTTGTGTTAATCTGGCCGCATGTGCACTACCGACTGCCATCTCGGAAACTGTTCGCTTCCTGAGTGCCGTTCTTGGAATTGTCGACCGCGGTCGTTCCTCGTATTCGCTCTTTATCTTTACTTAGCTTAGACCCTCGCCTTTGCTCGGCCATCCACTTTCCCAATCACCGACGGCAGGTGGCGTTTCCGTCTACGCTTGGCAGCACTGAATTGATACTAAGATGCTAAAAACGGAAGAAACGAATCTGTTCAATTGATAAATCCCGTTTTCCATTAATTTTCTGTTAACGGAGGGAGGTTTTTCGTCGGCAAAATTGATGGTCCGATGGCTTCTGTTCGGTAATTAACGTTGCGAATCTGGACTCGACTAATGAACCACCAAATACTTCCGGTCTTTCATCCCCGGAGGTATGAAGCAGTATTTTTTGCCTTTCCTTTCGTTCTTTGCATTCACCTGCTATATCACGATATGTCTCGGCCCACGCGGTCGACAGTGAATAAAAGCTGGCGCATCTCATTTTTGGGTTAGAAACGGGAAATTCCCACTGGGATGTTTTTTTTCTTTCCGGGCGGAAGAACTGTCTGGCTTTATCCACCTACTGGGTGGTCTGACGGTAACAAATCGGTGGCGACATCTGGTGACATCTTCGCGTCATTCTAGATTCCTCACAATCGAAAAATTCCATAATAATCCGTTTATTTTTGCCCTTAATAGAATTATATAATTTATTACGGTCATATTTTATAACATTTTTGTTATGACTGAGAAATGACGTTTTCAAGCGTGAAGGTTGACACTGCCGACACCTGTTGTCTACTCTAAACGGTCCATTCACGAACCATGATCTCCTACTCGTGAGGAGCCGAAAAATCCAATTTACTTGACTCGGGGAGACACGAAGCGGCCGATCACAAGAAGTAGGCCTCGAGTTGAACAATCGTTCCCACGTTCCCCCAGCTTGTCGTGAATGGGCGGCAGGTCAACATTCTTGCATTTTCTCTCCTTACATTCCAGGCATGTCTCCACCTCACACGGTATTGGGCCCTACGGCTGCCATACTTTTCCTTCACCCCAGACCTCTGCCCCTACTCACTCAGATGACCGCTAAGTTGACTGCAAACCCATTTTCTATCTCCTTTTTCAATAGCTCTTTTTTCTATCTTTGCACCTGTTACTAATTGGACTTTATTAGAACCGCTGTTTGAAATATTTTTAGATTAATTTGATCAAATTCGGCAAAAATATTCTTTATTGAAGTTCTTAAAAAAATATTTATTATTATTTTTTTGAATTAATCTTTTTCTTATTCAAAATCTTATGATTCATTTAATTAAATGCATGAAGTATTGAAGTTTAATAAAATTTTAAGTTTTTAAATTAAATTCTTAAATATAAATTATAATTCTTAAATTGAATATATCATTAGATTTTTATTTGTTTCAGTTTGAAATTTTTTTTACATAAATTGTAAAAAATAATCATCTGATAATTGATTTTCTCTCAATAAAATATGTTTTCTATTGATAAATAAATATTACCTAAAATATTGCTTATGAATATATATATAAAAAAATTGTTTAAAGTAAACTATGCTTTATTACTGGACTTTCAGGTTACTTGATGTTTGCCATGGGCATCGTCTAGTCCAAGAACGCCAGCTTGTCCTCTACCTGGTGTTTGAACATGTTGAACAGGACCTGGCCCACTATCTTGATAACTGTCCTGAACCTGGTCTGGGTCCTGAGAAAATTAGGGTAAATATATGTGTCTAAAAAAATTAAGTTAAATGTATTCCAAATTTGATTTCTTATTCTAATTTTTAGCATATCATGTTCCAAATGGCATGTGGTGTAGATTTCCTCCATTCAAATCGCATAGTTCATAGAGATCTTAAACCTCAGAATGTTCTTATTACAAATTCTGGCGAAGTAAAATTAGCTGATTTTGGTTTGGCTCGGATTTATGAACAACACACTGCATTAACTTCAGTAGTAAGTACTAAGAGGTCTTAACAAATGAATTGTTACTATATATTAAATATGCATATCTTTTTAGGTTGTGACATTGTGGTATCGTTCTCCTGAAGTCCTACTTCAGTCAAGTTATGCTACATCTGTTGATATATGGAGCTGTGGTTGTATATTTGCTGAACTCTTTCGAAGAAGGTAGATAATTTATTATAGTTCAATATAAGATTTAATTGGTTATATTATAAATTTTAGTTATTTATTATTTTGTTTAGGCCATTGAATAATTTATTATAGTTCAATATAATAAGATTTAATTGGTTATATTATAAATTTTAGTTATTTATTATTTTGTTTAGGCCATTGTTTTGTGGTCAGTCAGAAGCAAATCAATTGAGTAAAATTTTTGAGTGAGTTATCTTATGTTTACTTTAGTCACTATTTATAAAATTCAAGTTATTTTCACATATAGATTATTAACCACCAAATGAATTAAGTAAAGATTTTTAAACAGAATCATAGGTACTCCTCCTGAATCAGAATGGCCACGGGATATATCAATACCATGGACAGCATTCAGAAATTATACGATGGTGCCTTTAGAAACAGTTGTTCCTGCTATATGTCCTGAAGGAAAAGATTTGCTGCAGGTTTTTTAAATATTTTTAGAAATACTTTTTTATAATTCAATTTAATATTTAAAATAAGTTAATGTTTCAGAAAATGCTCATCTTTGATCCAAATAAACGGATAAGTGCCAAACAAGCTTTGAAACACAAGTACTTTAATGGTATGGAACCTTATGTGCCACCAGTACCACCTCGTAAAACTCGATCCAGAGTGTCCGTAGGAACCACACCTGGAACGAGCAGCTCCAAAACTTCCGATTAAATCAGGAACAAAAAAATTATGTAAATTGCAATAATCTATAATTGGACAATTTTATATTATATATATATAAATATTTATGTATATGTGTAGATACATAATTTATACATATATCCACACATATACAATATCATCAGAATTGTGGAGAAAATACCAATATGCAATTCAAGCTCCTATGCAATGCAAAGCCTATTTGAGGAATCACAATGTAATTGGTGTAACCTCATAAAGTATGTAAATAATTTGGTCAGCAATACTGGTGTGAAGTTTGTTAAGTTGTTTATAAGTTGTGTGGAAGATCTGTATGATGTAAATTACCGGATACCATTTATTTATAAGAAAAAAATTATAAAATTATGATACAAAAAAAATCAACACATTGATTAATTACAGTTTGACAGAATACTGGATATGAAATTTTAACTATGTTCCTCAATTCTATATGCATGTAGGAAGTCAAAGTTTATATTTATATTGTATATTAAGAAAAATTCTTACTGAATGGTACAAATTTTATCAGTATATATAATATATTTTATCTACATTTTTTTAAATGCTTACATTCCAGTGGAACAGTACAAATTACTGTATTTGTTTGATTTTTGTGTAATACTTTAAAAATTCAAAACCAAATTTTCACTTATATATATTTTAATTACAAAGTATAATAGCACTAAATTGTTAACTAGTACTTTGTGAATTTGTTTTTTGTATTAGCATTTTAAACAGTATTAATTGATATATTTTATTTTCTAAAAAACAATTGTTTAAACATCCTTTGACTTCCAACATGTTATTGCAATTATGAAACATACAGCTATTATTTTGATTTGCATATTTTAAACAAAACAAAACTCTCATCATCAATGTAGTTTATGTAAATGAAATACGATCTCATTTGATATCTTTTTCTATTTGAAATTACAAACCTGAAAAATATACCTAATTGGCCTGAGAATATGCTTTAAGTATGGGAAATCATGATGATCATGATAGAATTGCAGTAGAGTGTATCACTCATGTTAGAGAAATCAAGGGACCAAAACAGCATTAGCTTTTTCAAAAGGATTAGAGACAAAATGAAAAGTGGATTATTTTTAGAAATTTTAAATGAATGTGCAAAAGATGTTACTTTATAATTATGAATTAAAAATCATTTCTAAATGTATCTGTATTAATAATAATTAAACTCTTAACATTTGATATTTGGGTAAGAAATAATTCTCAGGCAATATTTACATCAAATAGAAAACTTAACATTAAAATTTGATTTGATGTTTACAAGGAAAAAATAAGTTTCTCAGGGATTACACTAACAGAAAATAAGAATGCATAATCTACTTACAGTGTGGCCTTCTTTTAATCATGCCTTACCAAAGAGCTATGTACAAGGTGTGAAAGTTTAACATAAAATTATAGAAATGATTTACATTTGAGGAATTTTATTAATGAGAAATGTCAATGCTTAAATAATAACTATTTTATGGACCAGCTTATTACAAACCAGTTTCTCATCTAATGCAAACTGGTAAATTTAAACTAATGTGTGTAATTTTAAAGGTTGTCAGGAAACCTACCTGGTGCTAAACTATTACACATAATGAAATAATTTCCAATAAATTGATATATATATATTTTATAACTGGGACCATTGTATCATAAGGGATTATATCAAAGTATACATTTATGTAATCATTTTTGGGGTGTTTTTGTGTGTCAATGCCAAGGTGATATAATCACTGAATTTTGAACTTTACCTGAGAAATGGATTGTGATATTTCAACATGTGACATGTATGCATGTAAATTGTTTTCTGTAATAATACTGTGATGATAATTTTGATTTCAAAAATTGACAAATGCAACAAAGATACTAAGTAAAGGTAATAATTGCTACCTCTGATAAGATAATTTGCAAAGCTGACCGATGCTGAAATAATGAGTCATTTGTACTTTTGTTGGCCTTTATTATGTTAATAAACTTCTACTTTAGGGTATAAATGCCTTTTATTAATTTGTTTTATTCTTGTATAAATATTTCTGAGATAATAATTAAAGAATATCGAAGTCTAAGAGAAAAATTTAATATTAAAATTGATATATTTTAATAATAGTATTTATTTTTTGATATTACAAATTATTTTATCTGATAGGGTACAAACATTGTCATATTTCATATTTTAAACATTGTAGATTTTCTCAATGTCTTATAAACTTCACTAGATATTTGTTTCTATACTATAATTACATAGTATTACTTTATATATTTTTATTATTATAATAAAAACTATTATGGATATGATTTAAATTTAGAATACACTTTACAAAATTTACAATATTTGTACATTGTTCAAATCTACGATTTTATCAGAAATGCATTAAATGATTAAATCTTGAATTTCAAGTTTGGCTAATTATGATATTTAAATTTATAAATATATATTATTTATAACATATTATGCTAAAGCATATTTTTTGTAAATTGAGTTGTGAATACATTATTTTTACATTGTTGTGAAAATGTATTAATGATACTATTTATAAAAAAAAGAACTGCTACAAAAATTCAAATTTATTTTTAATATAATTTTAATATAAATATCTCACCCACATATTCTACATGATTATTTTCCTTTTTTCTTATTCTTCTGATTGATATTGACCTCATTACAAGGTATATCTTGTTTACTTATAACAGATAATTGTTTTTTGAGTTCTAGAAGTAATGCTACTTCTTTATCAATTAGATCTTTTCCCATTTTTTGTAGTTTTAATTGTCTAACTTTATCACCCTAAAAATATAGATAAATGTTTAATTTAAATTAGAAAATTTTTATAAAATTTAATGTTTCTAACTACAAGAATATCTTATTAGCAATAATGAAAATAAAATATATGTTAATTTTTATTTTAAATGTTACAAATGAACTTATTTTGCTACATAATTACATTCTACTGAATTTAATTAAAGTGCACTGCTTTAGTAATTTAAACCACTATAATCTGTTAGTTTAATTTGACAGAATAATAATTAAATTTTTTAAAATTATTTTTTATGATTTTTAGATTTAAATGTTTCACTATGAAGAAATTCTATTTATAAAATAAATAAAAAAAGAATATGTATAATATATTTTAAGGTCAAATCTATCAACTTTAATTCAATTTTATTTTTTAATCTCATAAAAAATTTTTGCATTATAAATTCAGTCTGTAACTTCTTCAATGAAAAGTCTAGACAAACACTTTCTCATTTCTTTTGTTCACAAAGGCATTTGACCTAGATGCTTCAAATATTATGCTTTTCAAGTATCTCACATTTCATTGATCTTAACAGTAAATTTTCTTAAGGATTAAGAATTTTTAGTGAAAAAGGATTTGCTTCATATAAAATTTAATTAATTTTACTACCTTAATACATTTTTTATGAGTGATATAATATAAAATTAGATTCACTACCTGTTGAGCAACTAAATTTGTAAATCTGGCAATTTCTTGAGGATCTCCTATTTTTTCATTACTTTCTATATTAGAAATACTATTTTCTCCTTTGTTTGTAGGAATCTATAAAAATTAAACTTAATTTGCATATTTTTGATACTAATAAATATTTTATTATTAAATAATCATAATCATTAAAGTTAGTTTTTTTAATAATAATATATATATTTGGAAAACAGAAAATGAGATTTTAATTGAATCTTCAATTATGTTATATATATTACAAGATGTTATAGTGTTTAAGATATAAACTATAAATAATTTATTAGCATAAGTCAATTTACCTTTCTTTCTGGTGATGTTTGTTTGCCAGAATATTTCTTCTTTAATTCTTCTATTTGATTCTGCTCTATTTTTTTAAACAATGGAAAATTCTAAGAAATAAAATATTAATTACATTAGATTATTAAAAATAGAGTATTGTTTATGTTGAAAGTAATTTATTAAAACTAACAGTTCCCAATTTATGTCCTGGAGGAAGTAGACAAGTAAAATAAGAACTCAATGATATACAATTTGATGGGCTATTCAACTGTTTATGCAAAATATCACTGGTATTTGGCATATAAGGTCCTAACATATTAGCAAGAAGGCAAGCAATATTTGCAGAAAAACCCATAACAGTTCCTGCTCTTTTCCTGAAATACATATATATAATTTAAATATTAATAATGATTTTCTTTTAATAATTTTATATATTTACTTTTGTTCTTCTGTTCCTTTAATTAATTCCCAAGGTTTATTAGTTTGAATATTTTGGTTCCCAAGCCTACTTATATTTAAAATTGGACGAATGGCATCTCTAAGTCTATAAAAGAAAATAAGGTAAAAATGATTTTAATATATTATTATTAGAATTGAATACTTTATAATTTAGTTTAAGATCAGAGTCATTAAAGAGTAATTATGATTAATGAATTATGATGGCTATTCTTCAATAAAACTGAAGAGAGATGGAGAGAAACCCAAAATGAATTTATTATAAAAATAAACTGTTTAGTATAGCTGAGAATATACCAGGCCAATAGTAGAATTTTTGGCACTCCTAAGAAAGAATCAATCCAGCATCATTAGACTTTATTTCTAATCCAGTGAAAGGATGTCAGTCTATTAACTGCCAAACAAATGGAAATTAAGTGCAATTGTGTGTTATAAATAAATAATTAGATACAAATTATAAATTATTTAAAAATTTCTGTAGAAAGTATTAAAATACTGCACTTAAGAAAAGTTGTCACAAAGTGTGAAACAATTTTCTGAATGACAAAAAGTTTTGAAATTAAAAAATATTCTTGTTTATACATACATAAAAATTTAAATTCATTTTTTAATTTTTTTAAAATTAATTTAACATATCTTATATTTTATTTATAATGTGAAATTTAATAATCATCATAAAACTGCTAAAAATCTAAGAAATTTTTAATATTTCCTAGAAAATCAATTTTTCTTATCAAATCAATTCATTTTAAAGATGAAAGATGTAAAATTTAATTCTAAAAATCATTTAAAAAACGATATGCATTTTATATATATACAATTAAACATCACTTCCAAATATATTATCAAATAAACAGTATAATATTTCAGATGGAATGGGAATGTATCATGCAATGTTTGCCTAATATATAGGATAGCAGATCATCAATTTTCTAATAAAATTGTTTATTTTATTGAACAAAGCTTTTATTAATTTTTATCTAAGATTATTCTTTTACTTTTTAATTTTAGTAGCAAAATTTGGCACCTTTAAGTTCACCTAATTACAAAATTGGCATTAGACTCCTGCACTATACTTCCTCATAGGCTGTTTTATTCAGCATTGATTTTTTTCTCACATATATAATTTTTAAAATAAAGTAAATTTTACAGATCATATTATCTATTAAGCCTGTCATCTACCAATTAAATTATTATACAGTTTGTTTACATTATAGAAAAATAGTTTATTGCATTTCTAACCATTACAGGCATATGAAATTTTACTAGTTTGTATGCAAACAAACCTAAAATTAATTTAAATTTATATGAAAAATCTAAAATTAAAAAATTTGTAAAAATAAAATGAATTTAAGTTTTATTTCGTTGAGTTTTAAAACCATATCAAAATTTAACAGTGTAGTTTCAAAATTAAAAAAATTGCATCTCATTAATATGCACTACTTTCACTTTCAAGTTTGTGTGTGATTTAAAATTATCAAAATATTGTGGCCATAATTTAAAATTATCAAAATATTGTGGCCTTAATGTCTTTCATCACCAGCTGAGAAAAAAAATAAAGAAGTTATCTACTGGCAAGATCATCTATAAAGATGATATTTGATTGATCTTGCCAGTAGTCATATGCTAGTTTCAAAGATTAAGCCATGTGCATATGAAAATAGCATTATTAACAATATTACTTATAGTAATTATTATAGTAGAACATACTAAGTTTGATTAAAATCAACCCAGCAGTTCTGAAAATAAGAAGGAATACAGACCATACTATATTATATGCACGACTGCAAACATTAATAAAAAGTCTATCAATGCATCTTGTTAAATTGTCATTAAAAGATATATCAAATAATTTCATTCATGTATATATATATATATATATATGTGGCCATAATGAAGAGTCTTTCATCACCAGCTGAGAAAAAAAATAAAGAAGTTATCTACTGGCAAGATCATCTATAAAGATGATATTTGATTGATCTTGCCAGTAGTCATATGCTAGTTTCAAAGATTAAGCCATGTGCATATGAAAATAGCATTATTAACAATATTACTTATAGTAATTATTATAGTAGAACATACTAAGTTTGATTAAAATCAACCCAGCAGTTCTGAAAATAAGAAGGAATACAGACCATACTATATTATATGCACGACTGCAAACATTAATAAAAAGTCTATCAATGCATCTTGTTAAATTGTCATTAAAAGATATATCAAATAATTTCATTCATGTATATATATATATATATATATGAA